>VZDJ01006092.1:11289361-11439992 GCA_008694505.1 Cyanoderma ruficeps | reverse complement strand
AAAAAAAAAAAAAAAAAAACCACGAAAACACGCCTCAGTATTTTCCTCAAAATACTATAGATTTTGTTTAGTCAGGTAAATATTCCAGCAAAGGACAGTTTTATTTTTTAAAATATCTTTACTTGCTGATCTCTTCTAGACATATTTTTCTCTTGACTTGAAGGCTACTCCTGTAGTAAGCATCAAATATGACATTCTGATTTAACTAAACTTAGGAGAAACTTTGATCTTCACCTTATAAAAAGGTAAGCATTTAGCTAAAGCATAAAAGCTTAAAAAATTGCCAGTGATACTGTGGTTGCTGTTCCACAGCATTTGCACTGAAATAAAGACTACTTGAAACAAATACTGTGGGAAATGGAAAGATAGAAAGTTCCACAGATACTGAAGGGTTTGATTTGCAGCCTTGGGAGAAGCTTGGGTTGATGTAATAATAAAGGTACACAGACATTAAACAGAAAAATTATAAACTTATGTTCCTATGTTTGCAAATAAGAGTATGCCTTAAATAAGTAAGAAACTGTATGGGCTAAGATGGTGAAGGGTTTTATAGTGTAGTAATGTGATTTTACAGAGTAAGCTAAAAGTTTAGATGTTATAGTAGAATATAGTGTACGTGAGGTAGCAGGCTGCTGGGTGAAGGATAGACACAGTGGTAGAATTAAGCAAAGGTGATGGGTTAGAAAAACAAAATAAACTGTGGCAACTTTCCATTGGATCAGAAAGTTATATATTGCTTTGTAACAAAAAAAACCCCCTTGTGACTACTTTGTGCTATGGCCGACTCGTTACTCCTCCAAAATCTCATGACCTCTGAGGCTGATGTTTATCTGAGTAATAAATAATTTAATAGTTTTCCAGTGGTCCCATCCCTTCATTGAGGTGTCATTAATAAATACAAGCTTAGTTACTTGAAATGTACCTCTCCCTTAACACCAAATGAGAATTACTACTTCAAGAATGTACAAAAGTGTCTTCATAATCTATACCCAGGAAATCAAAAGGAAACTATTTGTAGAAAGAGTTATGGGCATTCAAGTTTGAACTCCACATCAGTGTAACTGCACCGTTCTTTGTCACTAGATTACAGGGTATTTTTGGCACTTTAGGTAGCAAGAATGCAGACAAAAGCTGACAATCAATATTCTTTACAAATCGCTGAATCAGATACCAACAATTTGATTAAAATTATTTCTAAGAGCCACACTATTATTTCACTGAGATAAAATGTCCTGAAGCAGGTTAATAAACATAAACATTTATCTAAATTAATTTCATTCTCTGCTTCTCAAAGCATGATAAAAAGTTCAGTAACAAGCATCTTCTTTATTCTCAAGTACATAAAGTGATGGTGAAAAAATGGTTTTGTATTACTGAGACTGGAAAGTACTCACATTGTGACAGAAACTAGTTAGGGATGGGAAGAAGTCTATCCTGATTTCAGCAAGAAAACTTACAGAAGGCATAGTTTAGCAAATTAAAGAGAATTAGAAATGTAAAGAAGAAGCAAAATTGTTAGAAATTGGATAGATACATACAATCAAAAATAACTGAGTGTTTTTATGATATGGCCAAACCATATGTTTTCAAAAGGGTTAAAATTACACAGAACTCCATAAAGCATATTATATTATGAATGCTGTGGATCAACAGAGGATGACTAAACTGACATTTTTAATGTTTAATGAAAGTCTGTAAGTGGTTGTTGATGGCCTTCAAAAGATTCCCTTTGACATTACTTACAACTGAACAAGGTCCTTAAGATGATAAGACAGGCAGTAATTCTAAGCAGAAACAAAAAGTGCTACTGTTGGAATACTGCTTAGTATCTCCTTGACTGAGAAAAATATTGATTGAAGAACAAAAAGTGTTTCCTTTTCACACCATAGTATTGACACTTATGTTAGTTCAATTCAGGAACAAGTTAGCATAAGTAAAAGCAGCTTCATGGAAATTTCCCTGTACAGCATCCTATCCAGCTACAAAAATCTGTATTACAAGTAAGGCATTTTGTAGTATCAGGATGACAAAAGAAATGGTTGGAGTTTTTGGGAAAATAAGACAAGACCTTTTTTCAAAACATAATTTAAGTTGCAAAGGGAATGGGGACAACACTGTTGTGCACTTTGAGCCCTGTACGTGCAACAAGAAGAATTATGAATACTTCTTTAACTTGTTGAGTCAAAAGACAAAAGTCTTTGAATAAAGACTTAATGGAGTTGGGATTTTTTATCAGAGAACCAGAGGATTCTGCAGGAGGCAGTATCCTCATTTTCACAAGCAGAGAGGCAAACTGTAGTGATATAAAATGGTCGCAGACACAACACAATTCAGGAACATCACTGAGATAAGCCCTAGTCCATTTCCCCAAGCCACATCACCAGACTACTCTGCTTTTTAAGGACAGTTGATGACATAATGTACAGAATAAAGACAAGTGCACTGATGGATGAGGTGCCAAGGAATCTCTCCACAGCTGACATTTATTAATAAGAAATCGACTCTATATTTATCGAACAATCATTTTTATGAACTATCTTATTTGTGGGTTCAACAAGTGAACGACAAAATATCAAAAAAGAGACAAAATTATTTGAAAATGTAGCCTGCCTTGTAATACAAGGTTCTTAGAACATCACTAAGAAAGCTGGAGTTTGAAGGGAACAGCCGTGTTGGCCAAGTACTTACACAGGGAGGAAAACTGAAAATCCACTTAAAGCACTTTTTTCCTTCTCTCTCTTCCTGCCTTTGACAATGCATCGGAATGTAAGTGAAATCTGTCATAAACTAAAAATTAAAAACTAAAAATTAAAAAAAGAACACCCCCTCCAAAAGGTAAAAAACCAAACAAACACAAATAAAAAACCAAATAAGTAAACACAAACAAGAAAAAAAAGTGAAATACATAGGAGGGGGAAAATGTTTCTACAAGCCATTAATGTTTAGAATTACAACCTCTAAACTGGCAATCACAATGGTTTTTAGTTTTGCTGCTCCACAGGAGAGTTTGAGTTGATGAAAAGTGCTGACCAGAAAGCTTCTCAAGAGTAAGATGCCAGATTGACTCAGGGAAAAGAAAGAATGACTCAGAAATTGGTCAGAGGTACAGTATGAGAGAGAACAGCTTGGGGCTAACAAACCTGTCAGAACAGACAAGATGCACAAGTGAAAAAGCTCATGGATTGTAGATGAAACCAATCCCAAAGGAAATTATAGTGCTAAAGCCCAGCAGAACAAGGTAACACAGAGGGAAAATACAGATTTTTGCACTCCTACTGGGACTCCTTGAGCAAAAATGCTCCTAGACTGAGGCTGTTAACATCACTCGGCTCCTCCTCACCGAATGAGGGAACTCATTCTTAAGTACACAAAATCCACTATCCCACTACTCCTTAAAAGCTGGAGAAATGGACTGAAATGGTACCAAAATAACTTATAGCCAAATACTTGGGTACAAAGTCCCATCTATTAGGCTATTTACTAACCTATCCTTTTTAAGCTTTTATATTTTAAGTAAATTATTTAATATAAATAGTAATGGGGAGAAAAATATATAGAAGGAAAGTATGCAAGTTAAGTCTCTGCTCCTTTTCAACTTCCTAATCCAAAAATATACAAGAGAAACACTGTTACTAACTTCATGCAGAAATACACAAAAGACAAAGACATCCTTTCCTGGGTCATGGGCTGCAGCTTCCAGCACTTATTTTCATACAGTTCTTTTTGGTGTCTTTTTGAGAGAAAAAGGAAACTCATTAAAAACATGGAGCCAAGGATTATTTTGTGACCTATTTAAAATCATAACAATACATATAATTTAACTAGACTAATAATTATCATTGAATTGCAATGGTTCAAAGGAATGCAAGAACATATAATTAGTAATAACTTTGAAATTTTAATGCAAAAAGGACTTAGAACAACTTGCTTCCTTCCTGTTAGATGGTTTTTTTTTTTCTGTGCTTCCTTAAGGCACTCTGGGTGTCAGAATGAGAATCTGGGGGTGCCACAATGAGTCACAACTGTCCCCAGGTCTTACTGGGAGACTTGTGATGGTACTACTGAAGTCTCTTCCTCATATCTTTGTAAATTATGTCTGCACATTTTCCCTTCTTTGTACTTTTCCTAGGTATGCTCATTCCAAAGGGTATCCTTCAATGAAAAAGAAAAAAACATAGGAAAAAGCCATAGAATCAATCACAGAATGGTCTCAGTTGGAGGGGATCATAAAGACCCTCTAGTTCCAGCCCTGCTGCAATGGGCAGGGTCTCCTTCCACTAGACCAGGTTGCTCAGAGCTCCATCCAGCCTGGCCTTGAACACTGTCAGGGATGCGGCATCTACAGCTTCTCTGGGAAACCTGTGCCACTGTCTCACTGTTCTCACATTTTTCTTCATGACACATAATCTAGATGTGCTCTCTGTCAGTTTGAAGCCATTCCCTCTTGTCCTGTAACTCTAGACTCTTGTAATTAGTCTCTTTCCATCTTTCCTATGGGCTCCCCTCAAGTACTGGAGGCTATCATTCGGTCACCCCAAACTTTTCCCTTTCAAGACTGGACAATCCCAATTCTCTCAGCCTTTCTTTGTAGCTGAATTCAAGTTCCTTAGTTCTGCCTTCTTCCTGTTTAATATACTTTAAAAAAATGCTTATACTTAAAATGCTATTGAACTCAAATTTTTAGTCANTAGATAGATAGATAGATAGAGTGTAAACATCCAGACAAAGGTGTGAAATCACTTGAAAATTCAAAAATGTCTATGCGCACAAAATATTGTTGCATTCAAGAATCTTCCTTTCCTTTTTTCTGTCACTTCAAACACTATTAAACTCATTACCTTGATAAACACTCTTGATCCTCTCCATCCTTTCAGCTGATTATGGCCCTCCTCTCTTCTCCTTGAAGTTTCCATCATTCTGTCTTTCTGCTGTTTTCTCCTCTAGCAGGATACTGGTAAAACTTTCTGTTTCTATACACACCATAGCATTTACAACTTGCTACCTAGTATCAGCCTAGTTGAAAGATAAAGTTTTGTTATGTTTCTACAAAGGTTGTGAAAGAAGAAAGACAGGTAGGGCAAGGAAAACACACTGAGCATAGTGATGAATAACAAACTCAAAAATTATTAGAGTCTAAAGAATCTTACAAGTGGTTCAATCCCACACAAGAATTTATTCAGAGCTCACACAATTTAGAACAACAAAGGGAATAAAACTTCCTTCACCCAGGTGGTGTGAGCTACTTCTTTTATGTAATTTCTTTCTTGGAAGCAAGAAAAGACTAAAATATAGTCTTATGTATTGAGAAAGCTATAACAACCTTATCTTAATCCACATATATTTTAGTTGGCTCAGTTTTGCATTGTTTGTCCATATTTTCTTTATATAGCACTAAACCCCCTGAACCCCATGAAATTACCAATTTAAAATTGCAGTAAGCATTGTTCAAGTTTTTGCCACATCAATTTCCACTGAAATATTTTCCAGGAGATGAAGCTTGTGCTTTATGATTGTCTTCTGTCCTTTGAAACCACGCTTACTGAAATTAAGTATCAGATTTTTAGTATCTCCTACAATCTGTGACAGGTGTTTTATTACCTCAACCTTTTCAATATTCTGAATGTTGGTTGCTTGTCTTTCCTTTCCATACACTTTACAGCCTCACCAAATTGTGTGGAAAAAGGTACTGGTCAACAAACCAAACCACAAAATATTAAAGCTGAAAGAGAAAATGTCAAAACTTTCAAAATCCACTGTCCTGTTTTATGCATTTCAGAAATTTTAATAAGCTCAGACAGAATGTTTGGCTTTGTGAAATTTTAAATAACAAATAATTATTTAAATATATTTTTAAAAATAGCTGAATCTACTTTGCTGATTTTTCCATTAAAAAACCAGAAATTTAAAGTTCCTTTTCCATTGTTCATCAAAATAATACTCCCTCTAACCAAAGATAATATTTTCATTTTCAAAAATTTATCATAACAGCAAAGAAAATGAGGGGCTGGTTTTATAAAACTGCAAAATGAGATTCCACTGGCGATGCCATCCCTTTTTCTGTGATAGGACATAAACTGGATCCGTTTGCCAAGTGTATGGGAGATCCAAGTTTCAGGTCTGTCATCAGTTTGACAAGACACCGTCTTCCAAAAAAAAGCATGCTCTGACTTCAGAGCATGGAACAGTTTTAGTACCATTTTACTGCAGCTTTCAAAGTATTTAAATTCTCAGTAAGTCAAAGCCAAAATGTCATTAATACACCTTGTAGGGATACAGCATTGGAAATGTCATGGAAGTGATCCTTGTCCATGCCTCAGTAAATAGCTTATTTTTGTTCAACAGCTTAACATTGGAATATTTTGCTCAGGGAAATGGTGGTCACCATCCCTGGAGGTGTTCAAGAACTGGACAAGGCACTCAGTGCCATGTCTATGTTGACAAGGTGGTGGTCAGTCAAAGGTTAGACTCAATGATCTTGGAAGTCTTTTCCAACCTAAATGATTCTGTTATCTTTTAAGTAAGATTAAGACCCTTTATCCTACTGAGAAATAACCTACAAGCCTGTAACAATCCTTTTTCCACTTTTTAAAAGAATTTTCTTGGTCTGCTGATTGTCTGAAACTGAGAAAATAATCTGGAAAAGGATGACATGTCAGTTCCTTCCATGTCTTGTTTCCTAGGTTCCAACTGAGGGACACTGAAAAGGCAGGATCAGGGAAGAGGGAACCCGTGTCCTCATCACAGACTAGAGTGGAGCCTCATACACAGCTCTGGGCATCACCTGTCCTATGAGGATAATTTGGAGTTTGTCCTTTCCATCCTGTTCTCTCCTACCTGCAGCCCACAGTGAACACCCCAGTCAAATCTGTGAGTAGCTGGGTATCCTGGGGGAAACTTCCTGGTTTGGAAGGGAAGAAACAACCAAGTTCACAATGAATACCTGAATAGCTACAGGAAGACTCTTGGAAAATAATACATTTTGTTTACAGAAGTTTATTCACCTGCACAATGGCAAAAAAAAAAATTCTTTTTCAAATCTCTTTTTTCCTCATTAATTGAAAAAAAATGATCCAGAGTGTTGGCATCTTCTGATAACTTTCTCATCAAATTGATATCTCTTCACAATGGAGTCCTCTCTCATGGCAAATTGCATTTTAGTAGCAGCAAGGAATTGAGTCTGCATTTTTTTACCCATTTTTCAGCTACTCACAAGGACAAGCAGAGTGCTGTTCAAGAAGCACAATTTCAACACAACAATCCAAATTCATCCATGCTTAACACCTCCATGACTTGGAGTGACAGTTTTCAGCTCAGAACAGATGCTCCCACTCTACATAGCAGCATGAGCTAAAATATAGCCAGCTCTCATAAATCTCATTTCTGAGAAAAAAAAAATAAAGTTCATTAAATATCTGGATAATTTATTGTAGCAATAACCTTTTATTCCCCCCTAACTTTTAACTTACTACTTTAAAAAATAGTGTACTGCAGATAATCTCTTTGGAATTTTGGGATGGATGTTTTCAGGTACTGTAGTCTGATTTAAGTACATGTTTCATAAAATTAAGTTTAAAAACTCAAAACTCTCATCTTGAGACCACTAAAATGTATAAGTAATTGTATAAGGTAAGTAGGCTAGAACTTGTGTACAAACCCTGGACATAGGTGAGATTTTCATTGCTTGCTTACTGCCACCAATGGGTAAATAATGAATTACCCTGCAAATCTCTAAGAAACAGTATTATTGCTACCTCCAATTAAATAATTATGTAGCATCTGTTTCACTTCATAGTTCTTGCCTCATAAAGTTATTCAGAGTAGTTTTATTAGCATCTAGAAAATGCAGAGATACCCCAGGTGTCTGCAGTATGCTGCAGGAGGTCATACCTGTATCCATGAGGTCCTGCACGTGCAGTTCATTTGTCTGCCAGGTAAGAAGAGGTTGTCAGCTTGTGCACAGAGCTGTATTGTTTTTAGAAAGCAAGCAACACTTGGACTGCATGGGCATATCAGAGAATCATGGAATTATAGAGACCTCGAAGATCATCTCATTCCAATGCCTCTGCCGTGGGAAGGGCCACCTTCTACTAGACCAGGTTGCTCCAAGCCCCATCCAGCCTGGCACTGAACACTTCCACAGATGGGGCAGCCACAGCTTCTCTGCCAAACCTGTTCCAGTGCCTCATCACCCTTACAGGAAGAATTTGTTCTTCATGTCTAGTCCAACCCTACTCCCTGTCAGTTTGGAGACAGTGCCTCTTGTCCTGTCCCTCCAGACCCTTGCAAATAGTCTCTCAACATCTTTCTTGTTGGGCCCCTTCAAGTACTAAAAGGCTGCAACTTGGTCACCCTACTCCCTTCTCTTTTCCAGACTGAGCAGCCCCAGTTCTCTCAGCCTTTCCTCCCAGCAGAGCTGCTCCATCCCTCTGATCACCTTGGTGCCTCCTGTGGCCTGGCTCCAGCAGGTCCCTGTCCTTGCTGTGCTGGGAGCCCAGAGCTGGATGCAGCCCTGCAGGTGGGGTCTCAGCAGAGTGGGGCAGAGGGGCAGAATCCCCTCCCTGCCCTGCTGCCCACGGCCTTTGGATGCAGCCCAGCACACGGGGGTTTCTGGGCTCCCAGCTGAGCCATGGCCAGCCTCTCACCCACCATTTATTACTGACTCCACCAATACCTATTCTTTTATTGTAGACAAGTCTTAAACTATCTTTTCAATGTCTTCAGGGCACATGGTATGCACCTTTTGGCTATTCATATGAATGATGTCAAAAACATGTAAATCAATTTTCCTGTAGAAATTAAACAGGAAAATTGGCTAAGAGGCATGTAAGTTGAGTAGACAGCTAGTTTTGCATGGTATCTGTGGAACTCTTCCAGATTGTTCTTTTAGGAAATGTACGAAAATCATTTTCTTAAAAAAGCAAGTGGTATTTTCTGTCACAGATTATGCCTGCCAAACACAAAGCTTGAATAAAAGTGACATTTATGTACACTAAATGTTTACAAAGTTCTTGATGTGCTCCTTGTGTAATTATCTCTCAGCATTGCATTCTGACATGCAGGGAAGGCAAGAACAGCTGTTCATTTTAGAGCCAACTGTTATTTTTTCCGTTATATGGATATATCTATTTTCACCATGTTTATGCATTTACATACCCACATGCACAGATATATGGACTCAGAAATGCACACATCGGTACTTTTGCAGATAGATGTTGATAGCAGGGTAAGAGAATGAACCTTTCTGTGCTTCACAGTCTGTCAGTAAATACTGGAACTGACACTCCTGGTGAATGGCTGGCTGAATTGAAATGAAATTAAGTACTGGAGATAGCAAAGTTTAAATAAAAATACTTTCTACAGAAAAAAGAAATTTGCAGAATAAATCTTTGTATTTTTCCTGGTTTTGTTGCTTATTTGTTTAATCTGCATTCTTAATAAACCACATTTACTGTCTTACTGAATTTTATTTCCTCTTGCAGATCACTCAGGGAACAGAAACCTGGATTCAGCTATTTCACTTGCACCAACAATCCATTTCTCCACGTACCATTGATTACAGTTGGGACATTTCATTAATCATGTGGGGAAGGGTATCAGACATGGTCTACAGCAAACTTGGAGTATTACACTAGATCAAGCCAATAAATCCTCATTGGAGAAGGAGAAACCACCTCATGACTAGCTCATTGCATAAAATCAAAATTGCATTCATCCTTTTAGTCCGGTCACTTACCATAACATGAAAAACTTGAAATATTTATACCCTAGTTGTAGCTGTCCAGCCCAGAACCAGCCTGTCCTTTCAGCTGATAAACAATTCCAGGCATAAAGCTGGTAGAGGCAAAGGGGGCACTGCCTGGTAGCTGCTGTTCTCTTTCCCATACCACATATAAAGGACACCAAGGAGAAAAAAAAACAGGGACAGACCACGAGTTCCCTCCATTAAAATCCTTCATCAGTAAAAAGAATAACAGTAAAATTATGCTGTCTCTAACACAACAGAAAAATATACAAACCAGCTAAAAATTACATATGTGGGTAAAAGATATTTATATCACGTACATAAATTTACAGAAGTTACTCTGATCAGTGATATTGTCTATCAATTGTCATATTTTTCCTTGGTTGTTTGCAACAAATGGGATCAGCAGGTATTGCTGAGTGGCCACAATTAAATGCTNTTTTTTATATAGCCTCCTTGCATAATTTTCTGGTAATTCAAGGTCCCAATCACATCAAAGTTCTTTTCAGATTTCCAGGTTTTTCTTATTGAGTTCTAAAAGACAATCTTGGTGTTCTTGCTACAACAAAATACAGAGTTGATAAGTATGCAGTTAAAGTCCTGTGATTTTCCACATTCTGTTAGAACAATATTTGTAGTGCTTTCCTGACAAAAAGCAATTAGCGTAAAAAAACTAAGCACTCCTCCAAATTCAAACAAGCTAAAAGAAAATATAAGAGCAATAAAAAATAAAAAATTAGGTGACCACGAAGCAGCTTTTGAAAAGATATGATATAAAATGTGGTAATAAGTTTCATCCTTGGCCAAATTTCAAATCTCATCTACATGGCTTCTAATGGGCTTAGCAAGCCATACTTTAAACTAATATTACTGTTATAGAGAAGTTTCTTATTTGGCGTCTGTTTTTAAGGATCATTTAACAATGTTTGCTAAAAGGAAAACTGAAAATATTTATTTGTAAATAGATATTTTCCAAAACAGCTTTATATGACATTTAACCACCTACTAATGTGCAGTCACCCCTAACAAGTATATTGTTTCTATATACTGTAATTACAGTACAAGATAAAGGTCTCATATGTACAACTAACCACTTAGTAAATTATAGGCTGAGTTGATAATTACAAATGTTGCTCAAATCACAAAATGAAAATCTTTTTCTAAATTTCCTAATAATCTTCCCTGTAGGCAGTTCTATTATGTGTGAATTCTACAGAAGCCTTAAGAAATTGTCATAATGCAGAAATATTTGTTTGAATAGTTCCTGCTGCCAGCAGCAAGCTATAATTTATCACATTTTGGGATACACAGGCTGTCATTAATTCAACTCTCATTCCTAAGTGTGTATTTATTCCATTCTGTAGTCACATGGCACGGGCTTGGTCTAAATAGCATTGATAGCACCTTGTGGACTTACTGATGATATTGAGAGACAGTTAATCCAAACCTTTGGTCTGTAAGTCACTTCTGCACAGGTTACCAAACTATTGCTCAGTTATCAGTGGCAAAAGGTATGGAATCAATTTTTAATCTTTTTTAATCCATCTCTGTCAGTGCCCAAAAATCAGATTTTAATGGAAGATTCGACTTGTTTCAACAAGCTTCAGGTCACAAAGCCCATTCAGAAGATAAAGCACTGGTGTCGATAGAACTGATGAGAAATACAAACTGGATTTGAGCAACAAATATCACTCTGAAAAGAGATGGTGCTGTTAGATGTTATCTGGTTTTGCCTGAGGTTTTTGAACCTGTCAATTCAATTGAAAGTGTGCTCATGTCAGTTCCTGTGTAATCTCTGACTACTGTATTCCTGCATCATCTAAGTATATTAAAACTGAAATACTTATCTGAAAATTTACAATGCTTTTAGATATATGCAAACAATATTTTGATATTGTAATATCAATTAATTTATTATTCAATATCATGAACACAAATAAATTGTATAGCTTACATGCCTTGCTTTTGTCTAAATCAATGTCTCCAGTAACTGTAGCTTTCTCTACACTGAGCTTAGAAAACTTTAGTAGAGATCATATCGCTGAAATGTCTGCAGACATTCTCCCATTATCCTAGCAGGAAAATCCTCTCAGTTTATTAACCTGTGCAAGTTTGGAATAAAATGGAAGTGCTAATATAGCTCTTTATTTATTTCAAATGCATCCTTACTGTACTGGAATTTAAACTATCACTAACACCCAAAGGCTGGGTTGATGTTCATCAATGGTTTTTGCTCTGAAGACCTTGAAGTCCTTTAAAGTTTTCAGTTCTTCAGACACAAAAAGGACATTAAATTACATCAGTAAGAGGGCTATGCAAAAATGCATTGGCTTTCTCATTTTCTATGGAAGTTCTTATTCTGAAAATGCAGTGCATAATATTAGCATGACCTTACCTCCTTTTTTTAAAAATTTTCTCCCAGAAATAATCAGCAAAACAGCTGACACGTTTAGATTATCCCAACACTGTTCTATTTGGTCTCAAGACAGTCAGCCTCTGCTTGATGCTCATATGCTCCTCCTGAAAGAAATACTGAAATATATTCAAAGCTTCAAGCAGCAAAAACCCCAACCAAAATAGAAACAGAAATGCTTTCCTAAATTTTTAAAAGTTATAGAAAGGTCACATTTTCATTTCCAAAATGGAGATAGAGAACATAAAGGATAAAGGCATCATGGTACTTTCTAATTTTATTTAAAAGGAAGCTAGGTTGAAGAAGATGATACCCGAGTGCCCTTTTTTTTGATCTTTTTTTTTTCCATTGGAAGAGCTTTTTCAGCATGGAGTCTCCTGCCATCTCCAAACTGATCTCAGAAATACTTGCCTTTCTCCCTTGAATAAAAAAATCAAAGAAATTATATATCTTTCCTCAGTTCCTCCCTATATTTTTTCTATTCTCCTCCCATATATTAGCCTAGCCATTTAAAAAATAGCTCTGCATTTCTTGTCCTGATGAACTCTTTTTGTGTCTCTAATCACCTCATGCGTTCTGTCAGCTGCCCAAAGGGAGAGACAAAGAAAAAAGACCATTATTCTTCAGGCAGATGAAGGCTGACATTTCATTTCTGTACAAGGAATAAGGGGAAATTTTCTACGTCATAAAGATTCCAACCGTATCTTCCAACTTAAAATAACCTGGAAATCCACTAATCCAAGGAGAATTGTTGAATGAATTGGCCTGCCTAGGCGATAATATTTTAAACAGTGGTGATTTAAAAAGTATATATTTAAGAGAATTCAAAATGAACATGAGTGTGTTTCCCAATGAATGACTACCTAAGAGAGACATGGCATCAAACATAATATTAAAAAACCCCAAGAAGTGAGGAACAAATATTAAAGGGAAAATGCTTTGAGAACTTATATTTGCAAAACATGTAATGTGTTGTACGTTCCAGAGGATTTATCACAAGACTCATTATAATTGGTATTTTTCTTAAAAGATCAGTTCCCTGAGGTTACATGGCAATATAAGAATTTTAGATTTCATTATTTCTTATTTCTCTGGGCAATAAAGAAAAGCTTTGAAGCTAAAGGCTAAAAACCAGAAAGAAGATATAAAGAACTTTAATAGTTATTGTTACAAAGCAATCTTATTTAGTTTGAACCCTTTGTTTTTTTCCTCTTTTGATAACTGAAGCATGAATCTTGAAATCTGGGTGTTAGCAACTCTGGATTATGGACAAATAAATATTCATGATTGCTTAGCACACATTCTCAAAATCATCATGTTATATCATGGATAATACTAGGGGTTCATGATTTATAGTGAAGTGAGATGACTGAGCTCCAAAAAGGGACACATTACTTGAGGAACTACATCTAGAGTTTTTCAACCTTGTTAAACATTTTTTAGAAATATAAACTAAATTGATTATTTCACAAGTGCAGAGCTTGCACAGGGCAGAAAGGTTGTGGAAATTTGAGCTAAAAAAAAAAAATAGTAGTTCAATAAATATGATTATTTAAGGTATGTATGTGTTAGTTTGCAGCCCAACTAACTTCCTCCAACTATTATCAGTGCGAATGATTGAAAACCAATAGTACAGAAAGTCTTTATATATTTATGATCTGAGACACACAAAGAAAAAGACACATCGACAATGGTCCTTCAAAACCATTACATGTCCCTATATTGCTCCAAGGTTTTGACTAAATGTGGTAAACCTAAAAATCTAGTAGTTCAGTAATAGCTTAGCAAAGAGTAATTGTGGGTAAAATGTTAATACCTCTCTTTCCTTCTCTTTTATGTTGAATGAATTATTCATTTTTCATTTATTAGCTAACTCTGCATATTTGATGCTTTTTTGAGATTAGTAATTACTTCGAGGAACTTGAAGTATTTACACTGGATTTGTATGACTTTTTATCATGCTGACGGTTTAAACACTCTATCATATAAAATACAGCAATTACTATTGCCTTGTCTGGGAGAAGGTTGTAAAAACATGTCTCATTAATTTTATGAGGTCATCTAATTGATGTAAGGACCTAGGAGAAATTCTGGTGAGCAGCTGGAAAGTGAGCAGCTCCCCTGGGAGTGTGGAGCTCAGGTGAATCCAGGCAGCCTTTGCATCCTGGGAGGAATTCACCTGCAGCATCCACTGAGCAGGGCATGCTGTTCCAGCCCCATCTTTAGCATCACTGTTTCTTTCATATGTGCTTACAAACATGAATTACAATGCTGTAGGGAGAAAAGGAAAAGTGCTTAAACCTCAGTGGAAAACTGTCACCAAGTTTCACTGGACTGGAAATGATTGTATATGAGTAGATCAATTCTACCTTGTGTCAGCACTTCATGTCAGCACTAGAAAGGCTACAAAAACACAGAATGGAGATAGAAACATTTGCATCAAAACACAGCGTTGTCTCACACAGATATTTTTTAAATTATATTATAGAAGGCTTTGATGTTTTTTACTTACCCCTTGGCACTTGTGAGAATTGTCCATGAACACCCACTGAAATAAAATGCTCAATATGTGAAGTACATATTGTTCTTAGTGAAATAAAATTTATCAGAATGGCACAAATTTTTCTGCGTTCATCATCAAATTTCAACCACTGGGGAACATGACGTTGAATTTAAAATGCATATGAGAAGAATAATTCATGTTATGGTAACAATCATTTAAACAAAATTCTGGAATAATAGGTTTTGTCTTATGATCTTATGTTCAGACAGTGAGTTTTTAGTCAAGAGGGTGAGGCACAATGCAATCTTTCCTCTTGGAAGTGTGATAAAGGATTTAAAAAGATGTTTGTCCTCTACTCCCATTAGTTTGGGGCAGTAGTTCTTGTATCATAGGACATACATTGTTTTCCACTTATTTTGAAAAAAACATGTCATTCAAATATGAGAGCAATCAAATCAATCAACAGGATTGTACAAAATGAAGTTTCTTTAAGTTTTCATTCATGGTAGTATCAAGCTGCATGATTTTAAGTGATTTCAATAATAAACATTGAAATATAACTTTTTCAAAAAGCTACCATCAAAACTATTTTTCTGCATAAAACCTAAACAGCTTTTCCTTTATTAACATTTTCTTCAACTTTCTAGTGAGAAAAAGTATTTGAAGTTAAAGCCAAACACATTTCCATAGATTGAAAGAGGAGAGATTTAGATTATATGTGAGAAAGAAATTCTTTACAAGAGTCGTGAATAGGTTTCACGACTGGAAAAGGTTTCCCATAAAAGCTGCGGATGTCTCATCTGTGGAAATGTCCAAGGCCAGATGAGATAGGGTTTTAAATAAACTGATCTGTTGGGTGGCGACCCTGCCCATTGCAGAAGGTTGGAACTAGGTGATCCTTAAGGTCCCTTCCAACCTGAACCATTCCATGTAACTATGAAATATCATTATATGTTCTTACATGTAATAATGTTGCTCTCAGCAAATCTGTACCAGATATTGAAAATTATGACAGACAACACCACTGGCCCTGTTCAAATATATGTTGTTTAAATAAATGTGCTTTCCACTTTCTGAAAAAGAAAACGATAGATGCACCGTGCTACATGAGAACATGGAATATTTAAAACAAGGCAAATGATAACAAAATAGCTAGGACCTAAGCAAGAACATGAGGACCTACATTATGGGCACCAAAGGGCCAAGACTATTTTCAGTTTGCAATGTCAATATTTCTAATCACTCCAGAATTTCTCACTATCTCTTTCACTTTGCATAACTCTGCTGAATTTTCCTCTGTTCTTTAGCTAGTGTAATATGGGTAAATATTTCCTGTCAACAGAATTGTTAGTGATTAATACCAAGGCAAAATTCTAGTTCTTTTTAAAGCGATCAGTACAAGCGGTTGACATTTGCTGTGTCTATGCACTTGATAGTCAATTGCATATTTATGAGCATCTTATATTCTTAATGTTACAGCAGAAAAATACAAGAGGCTCTTGAAATATCTTTACTCCTCCTCCAAGTGACATTCATAGATAACTAAAAAAAACCTCATAAAAGAAGCAGTCTTCGAAGTATTCTGAAAGCCCCTAAAATGTGTAGGACAAGAGCCACAACTGAAATTTAAAGCTACCAAAAGGACAAGTCAAGTTTTTACTGTTATATACATGTTTACATTTCTCACTGCAGCAAAATCACAGTTCCCCTCTGGAATGTATAATACAAACTCTTCACTTGCCT
The DNA here is from genome assembly GCA_008694505.1 of Cyanoderma ruficeps. Classification (NCBI taxonomy): domain Eukaryota; kingdom Metazoa; phylum Chordata; class Aves; order Passeriformes; family Timaliidae; genus Cyanoderma; species Cyanoderma ruficeps. The sequence continues at coordinate 11,423,591 of VZDJ01006092.1, read as the reverse complement.
TATGCTTTCCATTTCCTCACCATTTCCAGTGAGGACCAGAACAACACAGAAACATTAAAAGGCATATGTGAAAGTTTTCACCACAGTCAGAAAAGCCTTTTCTTCCTGCACAGAATGGACTAGACAACTGAAAAGGATAGAAATGATACTAACTGCTGCTAGGCAGTGGCCAAATACTGGAAATTATCATGTTTCAGGGCATATGGAGAGTAGGACCAGCTGGATCATTACCACAGAGAATAATTTCTCTCTTTTTATGGATATAGCTCTAGTCATTACTCAAACCCAGAAAGAATAGTGCTAGAGAGCAGTAATGCAGTCACAAACATTGCTTTTACTGTAAACTACTGCTTCCATTAGCAATCTCCCTTTCAGAAATAAGACAAAACATTCAGTCCAGTAAAGCAGCTCAGCATTTTTGCTCTTACAGTCTGTGCTTCATAATCTTTGTTTCTTATTTAAGTCTTGTGTTGTAATTCCATTTGTTGCTTCCTTAGACAATAGCCAACATGTTAAGCTTATAAGTGCTAAACAGAGTAAACCAGAAGCAGAACAAGAGCTAATGATACCAATACCAATGTTCCTGTAACTTAAAGCAGGAAAAAAATCTATACCCACAAACTGAATTTTTCACTAGTAATGAAGATGCCAATGTTGATGGCAGTACAACTGCAAGCAGTGTCATTGAGTAGATGGGTTTTGCTTTGATTTCTACTTAAAGACTAGAACAACTAAAAAAACAAACAAACAAACTAACTTTAGTATTTCTGTAACCAGGGACAAGCAGGCGTAATCACTCCTGAAAACTGCTCTTGCCCTGCTAATGGGCTTTAGGACAAAGTGCTGGTATCTGGTTTATTACATTTGGTGTGAGAACAATGTCAATAACACACTGAGGTAGTTATTGCTAAGTGGTGCTTATCTAGGACCTTTCAGGTTCCCATGCTCTGACAGTGAGGAGATCCACAAGGAGCTGGAAGGGAACAGAGCCATGGCATCTGACTTGAAGTGGCCAAAGGAATATTCCATTCTATAACACGTCATGCTCTGTATATAAACTGGGGAAATTGGCCAGGAGGGATCAATCCAGGACCATCTGGGCATTGGTCAGCAGGTGGTGAGCAACTCTACCGTGCATTTTGTGATGTACACATCCACATTTTGTGGATGTGGAAAATACAATCTCTTGTATTTTGTGGACCTTATTGCTCTCTTTCTCCTTTTCATTAAAATTCTTTTTGTCATTGTGATTATTATCAATACTGCTATTTCTTTCAATTATTAAAACTGTTCTTATCTCAATCCATAGGTTTTAATTTCTTTTTCCCTGTTGTCCTCTCCACCGAGGACAGGGGGGTGCAAAAAGTGAGAAAGCAGCTGTGTGACACTGTTATATCTCTATCTGTTATTGCAGAAAAATCTCCAGGGCAAATAGGTTGCAAAATACACTTAAAATATATCATGATTTCATACTATTAGATGGTCTGCATACATCTGCCACGCCAACCCACAGATATCTTTGTTGTCCTCTGGCAGCAAGAAAAAGATAGTCTCTTGTTCAAATGGAAGAAATAGAAATACAAAGGATAAATAATCTGTTCAAGTAGGTCTGTGGAACACTAGGTGACCGAAACAAGTTTTACAATATCTAGACTTCCCATGGAGAAAGCTTTTGTCTCCCCATGGGCTGGGGGACAGAATTAGTGTCTTCTGCTGATACAGCAAAATCTGTCAAAACAGAAACAAACCAATTTTTCCTGCACAATTCAAGCTTTCGGTGACAGCTAAACTGAGGGGTTTGCCCTACAACAGACAGTGAAAGCCTGTCTGAAATTAGGATTTCTGGTGCATCTGTGTCCTAATTTCACCTGAGGGTCTGCAATGAATTCCATCAATGCCCAGGACCATACCTAAAGGCTTCAGATCTATCTAATTGAGAGAAAGGCTTAGAGAGAAGGCCTGGAGCAGCCTGCAAACTCAGCACAAATGTATCACAAAGACAGTTAAAGTTCAGTTTACCTCACACCCAAGAGCATACCTCCCCGTGCAGCAATTAATCAGCCTTTTTTTCAGTACTGTTAATTATAATATATAGAAAACAGCCACGCTCGCTCAGTTCATACATTAAATATTTACAATACCCTAAGGTTTGTTATTGTTTCAAGCTACTTTCCATTTATTTGTTCCTCTTTCTTTCTCCCCAGGTCTTTTTTTTCAATGCTGTAGCAAAGTGAAAATCACAATACCCAAAATTGAGTTAGTATTATTCAACCAATTTTTTATACACCCACATCAACTGCAAATCCTTAGGAGTTCACTACTGCTTCCCAGCCAATAACAAAGCTTTTGCATCCACTACTGCTTCTGTAATGGGATTGAAATTATTCCCAACTTCCTCCTACCAAAATGCACATGCCAGCCTTTAATTATACTCCAATCTTCTTGTATATCCACCCCTTTGCAATGGTCCCTTGCACAATGATTTGCATTCACCCTTGCACCCTGTGTTCTGCCTCTACTGTTCCATTTTGTTTTGAATACAGAATTTTAAAGACCTTAATTTCCATTTTTTAAATTCAAGCATGAGATTTTTCCTCTATAAAAGTATGTGTTAACTTCTGATACTTTTAAGTTCTTGCAAAAAGTCATTTGCAGTCTGATAAAACAATTCTACAATGTTTGAAGATACCTAAAAACTTACAATGAAGGGTAACTTCTTGATAAACTATTTCAAAATAGTTCTGCTTTGTGACTGCATGAGAACTGAATACAATTTTAATTTTTCTGAAAGAAAGAAAAAACAACCAAACTCAATCGAAACCATGAAAGCCCTCAAACCTAAAAGCAATATAAATCACTTTCTTTAATCCAAAATGAGACATCAGATCACACATGTTCACAGGACAGAAATCTTTATTTCTCCTTCCCATGTTAATTTTAATCAGAAACATCCATTATTTTGGGAAATAGATTTTTAAAAACTCCTTTAAAATTAAATACAGTTCTATGATTCTTTAATTGTGTGGAAAAATTCAACATACAAGGGGGTAAATGGCAGGAGACAAGTTAATATCATCAGTGCAGATGGTTCTGGTGCACTTGCAACTGAGCTTGAAGAAATATAGACTAATACTTTTATTCTTTGACAATAACAGTTGAGCTTGCTTTTATTTTCAAATGAAAATGTATTTGAAAATATTTTTCAAAAGGAATATAAGCATTGGACAGAACTGGAAATATGCAAACAGTTTCCAAGGCAGCAGTGCATGAACACTGGAAGCTTTCCTTGGTTTCAATATTAAAAAAAAAAAAAAAGCTAAATAGGGCAATTTTTTACAGAAAGATGAAAACTGAACATACATGTGTGTGAACATGGATGTGCACCATATTGAATGAAGAGGTGAAAATGCCATAGAGAGCTGTTCCCCTCATTTTCAGACCTGTAGTTTTATTAAGTTCATGTTCAAGTCTTTTGCAGAATTTTAAATAAAGGAATATGAAATGTTTTGCCATATACTCATTGCCAGGAATAATAATATTCATCTCACATCTATCAGAGTTTCTTACAGTGGCCTCCAAAATGTTAATGGAATAGAGTTTACTTGGCCTTATTGCCTTAAATTAAAGTCACTGTGTGTCACAGATTACATTTAAAGCCTACTTCTTCAGCTATTTATCTATCCCTACAGCCTGTTGACTGTCTAGAAAACACATTTTTTCTGTGACAATAGAGCAAATGATTACCCTTTTGCTGTGAATTTAAAACTTTTCAATATATAGATGCATATATGTATATCAATATATAGATGTATATATATAGCAGAAATTCCTACAAAAAAATCCTACACAGATCTGAAGACCAAACATCTGTGAAGCCTCTTCCTCAGAGACTCTATATTTCCTTCAACCCTGAACAGACCAAAGTCTATTTTGACTCCATAGTCTTTAGGGGCCCTATTTGATGCTATTTTTTTGAGTCAAACCTTCTACCTACAAAGCCCCCAATAACAGGCACAAATAGACAATTGTCACCTAGATTGTTACCAGTTCCCTCTGCCTTCCAGACTTGGTGGGATGTTGCCCCCCTCCAATCTCCTGCTTATTCACCCAGGTACTGAGAGCACGCTCCCAACAGCATCCCTTCCCTAACTGCACAAAATCTGCCTACAATCCCTGAATACTTCAAAGACTCCAAAACCACGGTTTTCCTGGATGATATCCCAGCATATCCGGCTACTGCACAGAAGAGAACAGTCACATCAGTCAAGTATGTCCAACACACAAACAAGGTTTTTCAGGAAGGCTCATGCAAAAAGCCATACATTAACAGAGAAGTGCAGACAGATTCAGTGCATATATTCATCCTGTAGAACATTCAAAATCCGATGATAAATTCTATTCAATACTTTCAGAATATCCTCTAAATACGAATTTTTCTACTAGTAACCCTGTCTGAAGGGATTTGCATATGATTAACCTCTCATTGCCTCAGATGAACAGAAGAAAGATTACTGAAGAAGCTGCATTTTAATGCCTACAGTCATTTAATTAATTTACAAAATGATCCAGTGGGAACCCACTGAAGACCAGAAGAACATCAAATTCCTTATCTCTCCTGATGCCATGTATACAATGGACACAGTTTCTGAGCACTCCTCTGAAGAAAAAGATCATCCTTAAAAGGAATTTCAGAACATTTCAAGCATATTGATAGTGCTCAACAAACTATCAGACTAAGTCAGCTATCCACTGATTATCTACAAAAGAATGTTTTCCAAGTAAGATGTTTGTGAAGTGGGATGCTAATTGAAAGAAATCTATATAGCTTTATGTATATAGTGTGTATAGAGTGTATGAAACATCCTTCTTGGAAAACAAGCATGACATTAAAAGCAAGGGTGACTTCTGACAAAGTAAATGTTGGGAAAGTAATACCTACTGGAATTTCCGTCAATCAAGGTTTATTAAATCATTCCTTTTCTAGTTCTTAGTAATACATGACTTTCTTAGGCCACCAAAGGACCTTACTGTAAAGTCTGAACATCTGTTCCATTTTTAAATAAATAAATCTATGCAGGTTAGAGACAAGTTTTTGTAGTTTTATTTCCACTTTGATGTTTTAGGAGGGCCTTATTCACTGCAAAAACACACTTTAAAGTCACATGGAAAGGTTTTCTGGATATGTAGAGATGTCTGGAAGACAAAAAGTATAGTGTATTCTGCATAGTCTTCACAAGAAACTCACTTTAGTAGAAAAATGAGCTACTGGAAATAATTTTGTATATGTTCAGTTTTCAGTCACTGTGATTTTTAGTGTATCAAAATCTCTGATTCCATGATTCTATGAAATTGGCATAGATTTATCACAGATATTTTTTTTGTGCAGGATATCTGAAAGTAATTGTTATAATTTTAATATTTGTTAGGAACTGTCCCCTTGCTAACTTCTACAGGTATACTTTCAAAGAAAATTCTACATCAAAATGACAGCAGAAAATAAAACCTTAAATTGTAAAAGAGGTGGGAAGATTATTCTGCTATTAGATGTGACTCCCTCCTTTGTCCCCCAGAATCCTCAACTAATGTTATTGGTATAAGTCAGTGCCATCTGTTCCTCTGGAAAACTACACTCCCCATTTCTTTACTACTTGAATAAAACTTTTTCCTGAAAAGCTAACATGTTGACATTGGAAAATGCCAATGGTTTAGGAAGACATTTTCCATTTCCACAGTTAACATTTTTTCTAATCTCACTTTCCCAAAATTGTGTCTTGGGCCAGGACAGACAACAAGACTAAAATGTCAATAGGTAAAATCAATAAATTAGGAAAGGAAAAAAATAAAAGGGGGAAAAAAAGGAAACCCCCCCCAAAATAAAACCAACCAACCAAAAAAACAAACCTTCTCTTGAGGAGAATATTTCATACAATATGCTCCAGTCATAATTTAAACCTGGACAATATCTAGCATTCAATTCAATTCTCTAAACTATAATATCAATTTACTAATAAGTAGAAAACTCTTAAAGGCTACTTTAAAGTGTCTGTTTTGAGACAATGAGAAGCAAAATTTCTACATGGCTTCCTTATATTTTTGTGACATAAAGCTACAAAAGAATTTAAAAAATGGCATTTGTGAACGGTCTCTCACAGAGGGTTTAACAGAAAAGATACTGGGAATTGCAAAATATTCTTCTTTAGTTATTTGCCAAGAGTTCCCTGTAAAGGGAAAAGGAATGTGGAAAATCATGACAATTTTTCAGCACGTTTGAAAATGACTTAACACAAGAATTATAACCCATGAAGCAATTAGCTACTATACCAGGACAAGAAAAAACAAACATACAGCTCCCATCCTTCTTAGAGTGATGATAACTATAGGATAATGCCACCATTAAATCCCTATTGTCTAGGTGAGTAGTTCTTTTTCCATATTTCCCCCTACTTAACCTCATTATATGTATACAAACATTAACCTCATGATAATGTAGACAAATCCTTCTCCAACCTTTCCTCCAGAAACAGCTCCAAAACAATGCCCACGAGTCATCACACCTTTGTCTACAGCAGGTTACTCCAGACTCTAAAGACATTTCAAACAGTTGTCTTTCTTTTTAATTTAACACCTTTTTCTTACTTTTCTCATAATGAATTTATTGTTGAGGATCACCCATACCATAAAGAAATGCTTATCTCTGAATTAGTCTAAAAAGATAGATGAGCACAAGAACACATACTCTTCGGTGGTATTTGTGTGATAAATGAAAGCTCTCTCAAAGTCATTCTTTGAATTAAGACAGTGCTATTCCTGACCAGTCTCTAAAACTGAGAGGAGGTCATTGAGAGGTGGGGGTCAGCCTCTTCTTCCATGTAGCAAGTGATGAGAGGAAATGACCTCAAGTTGCACCAGGGGGCATTTGGTTAGATATTAGGAGAAATTTCTTCACTGAAAGAGTAGTCAAACACTGGAACAGGCTGCCCAGTGAAGTGGTACAGTCACCATCCCTGGAGGGGTTTGAAAGCTCTATAGATATGGCACTTGGGGAGATGGCTTAGTGGTAGACTTGGCAGTGCTGTAGGAATGGATGGGCTTGATGACTTTTAAAATAAAAGTCTTTTCCAACCTAAACTATTCTGTGATACCACGACAGAAAAGAAAAACACCACCACCACAACCACCACCAGAGTGCAGACAATCAGGATATCAGGAGAGGGAGAAGAGCAAAGCCACATCCGCTTGCCTGAATGCTCTGACGGGCACTCCCTGCTGTCTGCAGGCCAGGCAAAGCTGCGGACATGGTCCTGTCATTGTGCCTTGTAGACAACATTGGGTTTCACTCATAAAAGCCAATTCATATCCAGAAACATTTTAAAGACTAATTTTTAAAATACAGTTTCTCACCTCCATCTTCCTACACCTGCTTGGGTTATTCCTGCTGCCTAAGTGGTCAAGTTCCTGGCAGCAACTCTGCACTGAACCAGTCTCTTTTCTTTTCTCTGGTGGCTTTGATTGAAAACCATTGGGACAGGAATGACTGGACTCAGCTGTGAACAAAGGCATGTGGTAAGGGATGGCAGAGACTCCAGCAGAAAGGTACAATTGTCTCCATTTCCAGTCAAGGTAGGTAAACCTCTGCAAAACCCTCCCATACCCTCTATAAGGGACAGGAGATTTGATGCAATGCAAGGGAACCTAAAGTTTTACTACACCTACCCAGCATACACCACGTTACTCACTGTTCTACCATGGGCTGTTTGACAGATGGCTGATTGCAGGTCACTTAGGCATAAGCTTGTCACTCAGACCAATTCTACAAGAGCAAGGTGGACTCAAAACTAGAAAACAAGGAAAACCCCAAACCATCAAAATAGTTGCATCACAGACTAAGGAAAATACTTCAGAGTAATCACCCCAAAGTGTCCAATTCTTTGTTCACTTCTGCAGTGAAAATTGCAAACCATTTCAGAACTGAACAGTAGGAAAAATTCAAGTAGCATTAAAAAATGCAAATGAAAGGCATCGTTATGAGTATTCTATAAAAACTTACAAGAGAAAGTAGAGAGGAAAATACAGGCAAGCCCCAAAGAAATGCAGGTTACTTGAAGTTGTAGAGCAATAGTTGCATACACCTGTATTTTCCACAAGAACAAAAGATAGTATCTCTAAAGCTTTTAGCAGTCATGAAAATAGAATTAATATTTTAAGTATTAATTGAAAAAACAGATAAACTTATTATAATTAGCCCTTTAGGTTTAGTTCTACATTAAAAGGAGAGATACCAGCTTCTATTAATGCAGTAAATAGAAATAATCAACGGTTAAAATACTGAAAATAATAAAATAAAATCAGTTAAATGAAGCCCTGTAAGTAAGGGAATGAAGTTTATGGTAATCTACTGGGAATATAGAGAGAATTCTACTGAGACGATTCAAGCAATCTAACTAAAAGAAGTTATCATGACATAAATCCTTCATTCATTTCCAAAAGTGAGCTGCTTTAATATACTTTGGATTAGCGAGGTATGTTCAATAGATAGAAAAGATACCAATTTACCCAAGTGAAATCCTTTCAGGAAACCTATCTGTCCAACTAAACTACTATCAAACAGTTTGCTGAGCTCACACGTGGAACTTTTAACAGAAGAAAAAGTGTTCAGTCAAATACAGCTGAGCTCACTGAGGAGATGAGAGAGTCAAGTTTTAGCTATGGACTTTGAATTTAGATCTCCCAAAGCAAGGAAGTATCTGAGCAACTATCTACATTGCTGTGATCATCTGTTTCTAACTAATCAACTTTTATGTTTACACAGAGTCGAATCTGAACCTATGATTCGAGCTTGCAGCCTATACCTGTATGCCCACCATGGTCTCAAAGAGCTACAAAAGAATGCCTTTTGTCCCCATTCCTATCCAAAAAGAAGAATGAATCTATCACTACAAAGCATTTTTGTTTGTGCAAACTTCTTGATCCCTAATAAATAATTTCCTGGAAAAAAATAACAAAGGGATTTTTTTCTCTGGGAAAGCAAATGGAAAATTTCTGACATATATGCTTTATAGAAAATTCTCATATAGAACTACTCACATTTTAGAAAAAAAACCCACTACATTTAGTTTGTATTCCAGTATAAGAAAAACTACCATGGCATATTTTGACCACACCATAATTTCCTCAGCCTGAAGATGAACATCAGCTAAAATATAGCCTCTGAATCTCTGGGCACAAAGATCCATTTCTAAAATGGATTAAGATATTACTGTAGAGAAAAGGAATGGAGAACAACTATTGTCATGAGTGTTCTTCAGGAAAGCTATTTAGAAAATAAGTTTATGTATTCAGCTACAAATACAGCAAATCCCGCATTTTCTACTTTGCTTCTCCTTGTGCCAATGATGCTTTCACTCCATGGCACTCAAACATATCTGAAATGATGATTGCTCACACACAAGAAGAAACATAAAATCTTGTTGCCTTGTTTGTTGCAATGACTGTATCCATTGCTGTCTACCCAGGTCTATAGCCTAATATTTCACTAGTAAGAAATCTGCAAGAGAGAAGCTGAAATGTCCATCATTCCAAAATAATAATTCTTTTTATGGAATCTAATTAATTTACATTTATTGATCCATTTAAGTATATGCTAAGAAGTATTTCATTGTTATGATAGAGACAATAAGGCATATTTCTTTTAACAGAATTCAAATCTTTCAAAAAAAGCCATCTTTGCTATACTTATACCTTCAATTTCACACTTCAGCAGATGGTCTATTAGACTCAGTTGTTTCCTGAACTGTTTTTTAGAAGAATAAACAAAAAGTGCACCCTAGAACTGAAGTTTGCAAATGCTTTCTATAAAATAGAGAACATAAGCCTATTCCAAAGTTAATAAAATATAAATGCAGAAATATTAAATAAGTTTCTATTGGAAAAGAAATAAAACACAGGAATGGTAGGCCCAGGGTCCAAACAGCTGGGGAAAAAAACCCAACACAACAACAACAGCAACAAAAGAAACAAAAAAAACCCCTCCACAGAATCATCACAGGAAATGCATTATTTGCTAAAAAATAAAGTAATAAAAACATATCTCAAGATGAAATTTTTCTGCAGGTTAATACCCTGTAGATGTGAAAAAACCTATGATAGGAAAATAATTAGGGTAGCTGTTATTTCTTCAAAGCTTTTTGACAAGGTCTCTGATCAGTGCAACAGAGCTTTTTTTTTTTTTTTTTTGGTCTTTAAAAACAATTATCTGTATTTACGCATCTGGTGTTTAATCAAGTAATTTGCATCTAAGTAATTATCTTAGTTACAGGTAGGAAGGTAGTCCTCTATGTCAGGATGACCATATATCTTCCAGAGATAATGAATTCCTAGGAAATATGGTAAAATAGTTGAGGGGTCACCGAGTCATCAGCGCACCTTCTCATAGCACAGGAGAGACAGACACAAATAAGAAGCAAAATAAGTAAAATAAGAAGTCCATACCAGTTAAAAAAAAAAAAAAGTCTCTCATAAGAAAGAAGTGAAAAATTAAAATATCTTTTACCACGAAAAATCACAACACAAGTACTTAACCCCCAGTTAGGCAAGTGGAAGTGGTAAGTTCTTTCCCCTGAATAGTGAGGAGCCATGAAAAGGGGATTGAACACAGCTTCACTTGACATTTCTGGGTTTGACATCACCCGAACAGCAGGGAAGGTATTTTATTTTGAGAAAAAGAGTATATCAAATGGTCTGAGACAGCACAACAAATCAATTTGCCATGCTTATTTTGGAAATTAGTGTGGCTGAACCACAAGCTAGATCTGTGGGTTTCTGGCATGCTATTTTTCAATTCTGCTAATACTTGAGTTGAAAACACATTTGGCAGGAACTTTTTACCAAAGTCCACACACAGCACTTCACAAGGCATCAAAGAAAATTCTTCTAAACAAATATATTCCTCCTATACTGTAATTACAGAAGCTTATACTCATTTCAATTTAAATTTATCCCTGTTCTTTCATGCTTGGATTGTAAAAGATAATTTTCCTTCTTGCGTATTGACTAACTCTCAGTGTCAACTTTTAAGCAAATTATGTTCCACTCAGACACCTCCTGTTTTGAAAAGAGGAAGTGGTGGGGAAAGCTGTAAGCAGTAAGCATCCCTTTGATCTGAGCTCTCAGCCTCACCAAGCAGCTGTGCAAACTGGACAGGGATGTTGACAGATGTAGCACTGGGATTATCTTCTAAGTGTTTGCTGAAAAATCACTTTGAGGTGCTCTAAAATATTATTGAATGGTGAAACAGCCAAGCTTATGAAGAGAAGCCTTGTAGTTAAATAAGGCTAATTTCTGCTTCTCTTTTCATTCCCAAACTGGACCAAATAAATAGAACCTTCACTAAATGCAGTTATTTCACCTCTTGCTTATTACCTGGGCTGTGCTCACAAAATTAGTCAGCTTACTATATTCTCTATTTCAGATACTTTCATAGGTCATTTTGGTTTAATTAGATTTAGCAAAACCAATGTCAAAGTGTAGCAAGGAAATCCACAAAGAAACCATATCATTCACTGGTGGTATACTATGATGTTTAATTGTTTATTGATAAAAGCACATATGAACTGAGGTAGCCATGCCATTAGTCTGGTTTCTGTTTCAATAAGGAGTCCTCTAGCACCTTCTGAAATAGCAAGTTTGCAAATAAATTGGACATTTTAAATACATTTCTTATTTATTTGAAACTGAAACACAGACTGAATGATTAAGAAATCTTCCCAAGGTACCTTTCTCTGTTACTTTTTGGATTCCCCTACACCCTAAGTAAATCAAATTCGCATAAATTTATACGGAAGCTGAATTTGACAGGGAATATATGAATTTTCTTTCAGATGTCAGATGGATGAATAGGATACCTTGATACACAGAAAGAAAATAATTCTCTCAGTAGCATCCAGAAAGGTCCGTGCTTTCTTAACTGATATGCAAAAGACACTAGATATCACTAAAGTGATACAAGAAGTACATATATACATATATTTGTTCATCCTGCCCTGTCTCAAGGTTCTCTTCTGTGCATACGTTCCATAAACATCCTGCAACAAAGGTTGCAGCAGCCTTTGGAAATTTTAAGAAATACCAGGTTAAAGTGATGTAAAAAGATTCAACTTTAGAGAGTAGTTTAGGCAGCAAGGCTGCTCATGCTTTTTTAAAATCCAAATAAAATGCAAAGCTGTTGAAAGCTTGGGACAACAAAAACACCGTGCATTCAAAAATCTCTCTTCTGTTTTGATATCCAACAGAAAATCCTCTTTTGGCATGGCACAGATTGAATAATTTTACACTGCTAAGGAGGTACAGGTCACCAAAAACCCCTCACCTACTTCAATTCCTGCAGCTGCAAGGAGAATCTGAAGTTACTTCAATCAGTTGTGAAAACTAAAGAATGTGGGCACCCATAAGAGAAAAAAAAAAGACTTTCAAAAAGTAGGAAACAATAACTAGGGAGGGAAAATGCATAGGGCTTTTATGAGGGATACTTTAGAGCATAAATCAGGACCTCATATAAAGTAGGTGTCATGTAGGTGTGTATTTGTGTGTGCTCATGTATGAAATCAGTAGTGAATTTTTACTCAGAGTCACAACGTCTTCTTGATACATCCCTGGTCCTAAAATGTTTCACTTTTTAATTTCATCCCAATATGCACCAGGAACCTTTTGCAATTTCATCTCACTCTTCCCACAAGCAGTTCCCATTACCATACCTTATAAATTAATTAGAAAATTACTGTCCATTAAACATACTCTAGACTGAAATTATGTCAGCATCAGTTTTCACTTCATTAATACTACTTCACTTTTTCATGTTTAAAGACTGCATATTTTGAAATGTCAGCATGCTGGGGTCTTTGAAAATTTGTTACATTTTCCACATATGGAAAATGTTTAACACTGGAGCAAGTGATTATCTTTCAACAGAGAGGCATTCTTTTTATTTTAATAATTTGCCCATAGGTTTTTGAACCCAGTGTGCATTAGGAAGTGATTCACAGTGTCCTAGAGGATTACCTTTTGAATTTCAATCAGTGAATTAGCTGATGAGCATAAAATGGCAAATAACTGTGCTACACCCCATTCACCTATGGATCTGTAAAAACTGGATGTTGTTCTATACATTACAGACTACCCTGATTTCTGTAATTTTCAATCATAATTTCCCCTTCAGCTCTGCATTTTTATTATAACATCACTCTCTTTAGATATGGTTTGAGAAATCTGCTGCAAAGACCAACCATGAAATCAAATGTTTGCCACAATAATGGCTACTTTAAAGCACTTAATCTGATCCAAAATTAGATATAGCCTCTACATTAACAAAATGCAGCTGTTCTGCAGTCCTGTGCAGTCTGATGTTAGAATTAAAATAAAATTACCATTCTTTTCTAGAATTAATATAATAGAATAAGGCAAGTGGGAGTGGGATGTTGTCTGACAAATAAAGTAAATAAAAGAAAAGCACATTCAGCTTCATTATTTATATAGTAATCAGAATGGTTCAAGTACTGAGCTTATGACTGTCCTCTGCATAAAAGTAATTTTAAGATTTTTAAAAACTTTCTCTTTTTCCAGTCTTGTGCTAATATTATTTAACAACGAAGAAATATCTATTTGATGGTAATATATATAAATATTTCATTCCTTATCTCACTTAACTCTCATAAACAATTTTCAGTTATTGCAATAAAAAAACAAATGGAAATTTGAAAACAATTGAGCAATAAACCAAAACCTGCCAATATAGCTGTAATTTAATAACAGTAATTTTAATTCTATGTAAAACTGCTATTGAAGATTGACTTTTCCAGATTGACTCTTGCATAAGAAAGTTTTTATTCGCTAATATAAAAGGTATCTAAAACTGAAGGTACAGAACACAATGTCCTTCGGTGAATTTTAGCAGGACCTAGAAGGAAATTAATTCTGCAACTCTTATTATTATTAATGGGAGTTATTCAGCCAAATCTTCATGCATGAGACATAATTAATATGTACCCCTTATGGGTTTTCTGCATAATATTGTAAATTATTTCCACAAACAAGTTCCCAGCAGTCATTTAATACAGTAGATCTGATTCTGATTCCACAAAGATCCCTTGATTCACTTCAGTGTAAACCTGAAAATGTGTCAACATTAAAAGGAGCAAAGACCTGCCTGAACACCTTAAATTACCCATCCTGGTGTAACTCAGCTAGCTTAAACAAACTAGCCCAAATTTACACTTGTAAAAAGGAATCCAGGATCAGACCATATTTCTACAAACCAATTTCTTCCTTAACTCATCCACTGTGATATTTCCACATTAGTAACTTTCAGATGGGATCTAGAAACACTTCAGCTTGCTCTACCAGCAGCCTCTCCAGCATGGAATTCAGTTCTGGTGGATAGTGTTCATTCTGGTCAGATCCTTTTGACATTTCTCTTTAATTTGAGACTGGTACACATTACTTCAGGAAGAATATACTTTATGCAAGTGTAGTGGTTTTTCATTTGCCTAATTCTGTTTGCCAGATTTAGTGTAGTGATTTGAATGTCTTTTCTGCTGTGAGATAGGAGAGAAAGGTGAGTAGGTCCAAACTTAAAGGTACAAAGATATATTTATTAACATAACACTATAAGAATCAAACCGAAACTTTCAAAACACTCCTCTTCCTCGCTCCAAATGTTTACTTTCCCACAAACAATGTAAAGAAATAAAACTCAGAGCTCTAGGATAGTACCACTTGTAAAATAGTCTTTCATTCAGTTCTTTTAGAGAGAGAAATCTCTCCTGATTTTTTGTGGTAATTTTCCACCAAAAAACCACCATTCTGCTTTTGGCTTTTAACTCTCACAACAGCAGGCACCTAGGTGGGGAAAAATCTGCAGCTGTGGACTTCCCATATCACGTAGCCTTTCCCATGGCTACATATGGGCCATGGACTCATGCACACTGACATGTCATTTTAAAAATAAGCAGCTGAAATATAAAGGATTTCTTCATCTCATGGGACAGAGATTTTTTTTCACTTCTTCACTGGTGCAGGGAGCTTCTTATCTCATCTTCTCTCTGTTCAAACATCTCATGGGATCACAGGATCACAGGTTCTAATTCAATATTCACTCAGTCACAAATGCCTTTGCTCAAATCCACAAATCTGAATGTTGTAAATAACCTATGCGTATTAATTTGTGCTGGAGAAATAAAGGAATTACAGGCAGGAAGAGAGATATTTGTCGAAAGCCACAGGAGAGAGAGGCATAGCTGGGGGGAAGATTTGGAGCTATCAGCACTTGAATAAGTGTGCTCGGCTGAACCAGCATGCTTGATGGTCGAAGCATCTGCCCAAAAACGGATTTGACTCTACAATGAACATCCCTTCTGTTTGCCTGAAAAATCCCACTCAGAACTTGAATATGATCCACAGCAAACACAGACACCATTATGTTCCTTCTTAAGCCCACTCAGGAAGAAAATAAGAATTCCAAAAGGGGCCCATGAATACCAACACCCAAACAACTGGACAAAAGGAAGACCCTACCCCGGAGCAAATAAAAAGTATAAAAACTGGACCCTGGTATTGAAACTTTGGGGCGAATAAAGGGGAGACATGGTGCGGACCGGTCCCACATTTTTGCCCCCAGTTCGATCGAATTTGTTCTTTATTGTGGCTTTGGTTTTTTATCTGTTTCCTTGCTTGCTGTAACGAGAAAATAAATTTTATTTTTTTAATTACGATTTGGCTCACCGTATTTATAACATGACCAATCAATTTCCCCAATTCATATTGTCCATGATTTAAAGGAAATTCCAGCATATTCATATTGCAGTCTGCGACTACAGCTCATAGGAGATTTTCAGCCTAGGACCAAGGCAATATGTCATCTCTTCATCACTTAGGATACAATTGCTCTTTCACCGACTCTGGTATCTTCATACTGTCTCTTTAAATATCTACCACTGTGACCATTTCTCTCACCAAAGAAAGGTTAGGGCCCTGGAAGTTTCATCTGTGCCAGGAGAAAGTTAAATCTTGCCCAGGTCCTCTCTCCCTCAGCTGCCACTCATGGTGTCAGATTTCAAGGCCATACCATGGGGAAACTCATGGGGAGAGCCTTGAATTCTGACACTGTGAGCTTAAAAATCAAGAGACCCCCGGAAAATTCCTTTTCCTTCTTGCCTTGGAAAAGCAGCTCAGACAGTCAGAAATCTTAACAGCGAGGAAGGTAAATGGCTCCTTACCACCCCTGGTCTCATGGCGGGGGCCTGGCCGGGCTGGTGGCAGAAGCAGAGCCTGGCCAGGCCATGCACAGGCCCAGGGAGGAGCCCGCGATGGTGCGGGGCCGGCTAGCTGAGCCCCAGGCTGCTATCAGGGGCTGCAGCCTCTCCTCCCCCTTGCTGGTGGCTGGGGTGGGGGGAGGCCCAACAGCATGGCTGGAGCTAGGCCTGGCTCACCTCCAACACAGAGGAGCAGCAAGCCGCCAAGCCCCAGGGGCCACATGGCAAAATAGGACCAGCCCTGTTACCTCTTCCAAGGCAGGAAGCAAAAGGAACTTTCCCAGGTTTCTCCTGGGTTTTAAGCCTGTGTGACCCAGAGGTGTATCCCTATATTTAATTGCCCAATCCGGCCATCAATATCAAAGTCAGTCACTAATTGGTTTTTACCATCCATGCTAAACCAACACAACAAGAAGAATTGAGGAAAATTGTTTTCTTTTGTTCTCCTTAACTTCAGTTGCAAGAAAACAATACTTTTCAGTATTGGTCCCATAATTCACTTCTTTTGCGTAAGGCTTCTTCATTGTATTAGCATCTGTTCTTCAAGGAACTGCTGAGTTCAGTGCAGTGAATACCTTTGTACAGATGTAAAATTTTAGCTTACTTGCATGCATCATATAACACACAAGTGGAAAAAGAACTATCACTGATTGCACAAAATGTAGAGGTCATTGCTACTTGAAATAGTATGTGGGGCATCTACTTAACCCCATTGTACTGCAGACTTTTCCATTTCGATACTTACTCCTCTGAATGGTGACAGAGATGATGAATCCTACGAGATGAGCCTTCTCACTGTGTAGCATAAATACATCTTGTTCTGCTCCTGAGGACACGAGACCAGAGAATATAGGGCTTTATCACACCTGCTGATGGCTTCTCTGTGTTGAAGTGGCTTTGTGCCTTATGCTTCCCTAGTTAGCACACACAAGAATCAAAGAATATAGATTGGTTTTGGTTGAAAGAGATAATCCAGTTCTAACTCCCCTGCCATGGGCAGGGACACTTTCCTCATAAAAGAGGTGCTCCACCTCTCTGATCATCTTGGCAGCTTTGTCTGGACTCCAACAGGTCCTTCCTGTGGTGGGGACTCCAAATGTGCTGAAAGATAGCTGAAAAGTGCTGTCGGTACAAGTCCTAATTCTATCTGAACTAGTTCAAGCTCTTTAGGATCTGGTACCATGCAATAGTTCTCCACTCAACTAATTGTGTCTCTTCTGAGCTTCATTTCAGGCAAAACCAAATCAACAACTTAAGCTTTGCCCTTGCTTTTGCCTTGCTTTGTCTTAAAAGTCTCCAGGCTGCAATGTCATCTGGCATGATCCTGATCCTCCTAAGCTCTGTCACTGCAAGCTTTCTGTGTCATCACAACTGTTTTGCACAGATGAGTGGGTGCTGTCCATATGCCAATCTGGTACTTCAACCAAAGGTTTCTACTCCTCCTCACTGGTCCTAAAAAGACATCCATAGTTACAGGCTTAGATTTACATATTTATGTAATGAATCCCACGGTCCTGGGAGGCTGACTACTGAGCCAGAGGCGATAAAAAATCTTAGTTAACGTGCTTGAAAGGTTTTTTTTTCTGTTCTCATATTATCGTTACAAGATAATGCTTTTTTGTTCTAGCATTATCAATTTGTACAATAGAAAGTAAGTTCATAATGTGTTTGGATGATGTTAGTCTGGGGAAAACTTGAAATGAGCTCAGAGCTTTTCAGCTTAAGGTTCTGGTTAAAGAGTGGCTCTTGGAAGAATTGTAATTATGCATACATGATTCTGTGGTTGTGTTAATAATAAATCTTGCCTCAATGAAGGGTCACCATGGAACCACCTCTCTGTCTCTGCATCCACAGCCCTGGCAATTTTCAACCTAAATAAGCTGCTACCCATGGATCATGAGAGCTGTCTGCATTTCTATAACAGGACAAAATTACAGATCTCTTACTCATTGTCTCTGATACGTCTGTGTCCTGCAATCCCTGTGTGATTTTGCCACCTAATATCCTATTTGTGACTTCTAAGAACAAGAATACATGAGAAAGATACCAGGTCATAGTCTGTAAGAAGACAGAAGTAATAAATTTCTGTAATTGTCCTGGAAAATATAAATGGTGCAATTACTAGCAGACACAGGTAAGATTCAGTCATTGCTCTTTGGATTCCTAGGAGAATGCAAAATACTGATACCTGAGTGTTTTGTAAAACATTATCCCTGAGGAAGTCTGGATTTCAGTCATTTGGACAGTGAAAGTATAACTACTTATCTCTAGAGCTGCTCTTGTAAGTAAAAACAGCTGTGTCCATAAATATTTTTAGTAAAATTTATTTTCACTTGAAACGGTACCACAATTTTTGTCTTGCTGTCTTACACCTTACTGAGAAAATAACCACAGAATCCCGCAAATTCCATA
This sequence comes from Cyanoderma ruficeps, assembly GCA_008694505.1. Classification (NCBI taxonomy): domain Eukaryota; kingdom Metazoa; phylum Chordata; class Aves; order Passeriformes; family Timaliidae; genus Cyanoderma; species Cyanoderma ruficeps. The sequence goes on along the minus strand of VZDJ01006092.1, from coordinate 11,404,878 downwards.
TGCCATACTGTGCTGATTTTGCACAGCCTGGCTTTTGGTAACAGGAGAGTCACAGAGGTGGCTCCTGTGAGAGGATGCTGGAAGCTTCCACCATGTCCAGCAGAGCCAGTCCCCAATGGCTCTGAAGATGGACATGCTGCTGGCCAAAACTGGGCCAGTTAGAGAGGTTGGTAACACCTCCGTGATAACATATTTAAGAAGAAAATCAAAACAAAGTCACAGTTTTTTTTCTAGTCAGAGAAGAGGAGGTGAGAACATGTGAGGGAAACAACATGGAGACACCCAGGTCAGTGGAGGAGGGGGAAAGGGTGCTCCAGGTACTGGAGCCAAGAGTCCTCTGCAGGCCATGGTGAGACCATGGTGAAGCAGCTGTGCCCCTGCAGCCCATGGGGATCCATGGGGGATCCATGGGGGATGCAGAGATCCACTTGCAGCCCTTGGGGGAGGTGCCCGTGCTGGAGCAGGTGGATGCCTGGAGGAGGCTCTGATCCAGTGGGAGACCCAGATGAGTGAGGAGCCTGTCCTTGGAGGACTTAACCCCACGGAAGAGTGACCACGCTGCAGCAGTTTGGAGAAGAATGTTTGCCTGCAGGAGGAATTCATGTTTCAATAGTTTTTGGAGGACAGCTGCTCGTGAGAATGGAACCATGCTGCAGAAGTTCACAGAAAGCTGCCCCCCATGGGAAGGGACCCCATGGTCTCACAGTGGAAGGATTTCTCTCGCTGAGCAGTGGAAAATCATCTTGGGTGACAAACTGACCAAACCCTTACCCTTCTCTGTCCCTGCATTGTCAGTGGGAAGGAGGGAGGAGTTGGAAGAAGAAAAGGTGTTTTTAAGGGGTTATTTTACTCCTCATTATCCTCCTCTGACTTTGTTAGTAATAAATTCACTTTGTACCTCTAAGTTGACCCTGTTTTGCCCTTGCAGTGTTTTCTCCCAGTCCTTATCTCAACTGATGAACCCTTGGTTAAGTTCTTTCTCTCCTCTGCCCAGCTGTAGCAGGGGAGGGTGAGTGATAGATTTTCTTGGGTGTCTGGTGTTTGGCCAGTGTCAGATCATGACACATACAAACATTGAAGAATATTATTTTAAAGGAACAGAAGACATATCTCTAAATTCACAAAGAAAATGCCTTACGGAAGAAAAAAGTTCAAACCTTGTAAAACACATGTAAAAAACTAAGATCACAAAGTACTCGAAGATTCAGTGAACTCATCTTTTTTGAAAGCTCAGAGCTTAAGATAGAAATAAATTAGAAGTAAAAATATGTTAAAATTAAAATAGAGCATTTTTAATCATTTAGGTGCTTAAATATCTGTAAGATATTTAGATACCAAATAAAAATAGCAAGATATTAAAAAGTTAGAAGAAAGGTATAAATGAGAGCCAATTGTTATAAAATGGCAAGAAGTGATAAAAAAGCAGCAAGATTCCAGTTCCAGTGTGTCCTCTAAATATGCATCAGGGTACAGGATACCTGAATTTCAGCAGGGCATTATGCACAACATATGGATGTAACAACAGGTCCAAATACAAGACTTCAATCATTTTTAAAAATTTCAGAGTACATGTCACATGTTAAAAGAAACCAAACAAACATCAACTTGTTATTAAAATTAGAAGACAAATATGAAATGATACTGAAATGATCAAATTACAGATATGGCCAAATGAAACTCATTTCATCTCTTCTATAAATAATTTGTATAACATCAGTGTTATTCAGTTTATTTGAACAATGTAATGACATCTATCATAACTACACTACAAAAGCAACCCTCATCCCGCCAACCATATGCACAAACATCTTTCCCCTTCTTAATAAGTCAAGAAAATCTGCAAATACACCGTTGTACAAACCATGATTGCTCTCAAACTGTTGATACTGGGAAACATAATTGGTATTCTTAATTGATTCAGGCATGTTCAATAGCAATATCATGTCCCTTTTCTACACTATTACATTTTTTGATTGTTTGTATATGCTGAAGGAATGGTAAAAATGTCTCAATTTCAGAAGTAGTTGGATGTTTAGTTTTACTTGCTTTTTAATCTGTTTTCAGTGACAGTATCTCTGAGTAAAAAAATTCCAGCCCCAAAATCTCACGTGTCAAAGAAAAACACTGAGGGTAAAAGTCTCTGCTCTCAGCAGTCCTATGAAAAAGGAAAGTGCCTTTTTCTGGTGTAAGGATATGTCTTAAGGCCTTACTATGAACCTTGAATGCACATCTATGGCTACACATATACTTTTGAGTATTAAGTTGCAGCTTCAAACTTGCCTAATCAACAGTAATTCAAGCAGAAATATAATAGAAAAATCATTAAGAACAGTAACTTTGCTGACACAGATTTCTATTAAAAGCATCTTAATTTGGAATGGCTGCACACAGAAAATGCTTTTTCCCCAAAAAAACCTGTAATTGATTAGTCTATAAAAAGATTAATTTCTCCTCGATTAGAAAATCAAACCAGGAACAGCTTTGTTCAGGCATCTGCTAGCAGTGGAAAACATATTTTCGCTCTAGCCAAATGCTGAAATAATGTTTTTATTCTGGGAGTATTTTGCTATTTTATGTTCCCCTCATTTTAGTTTTGTAGATTTCATGCTGCAGCCACAACAGTGCTATTAACACTACTAACTTTTTTGTGTTACTTAATAAGGAAACCTATGGTTTCAAATTAAATACCACCACCAGAATTAGCATTTTCATAGTCATTGTAGAGGAGTGATTAGACTAATCAAAACTCCTTGATTAAAGAATGTTTCCTAAATGTCTGTCCCTGATAATTACTATGTCCCTGATTAATTACTGCAGTCTACGAGATGAAACTGAAGGCCTTCATGCACATGCCGTAATGCTTTTTTTTATATAGAAATGATATTTTTTTAAAATTTATTTTATGTATATTTATGTATAACTGATGCAATCACAGCTGTTATCAGCTGGTTTGGGGTTTTTTTTTATTAATAGAAAATCTTGCAGGATTTACAGTGGAATCATAATTGCCAACAAAATAACAAAAATTCTTAGTTTAGTTTTCTTAAGACAAAAGCAGAAGGCAACATGATGTTACATCTTTGGGAGGAGAGCCTGCATTTCAGCACCCACTCTAAAGATTTTGAACATACTTTACAATAGATAAAATACATAAAGAGCCTTTAAAATCATTTCCTAGATTCTTCTTCTCCTTTGAAAATGTGAAACATGGATAAGAAGAAAATGAAGGTGAGTTACCTCATAACTGCATGTTGAAAGCACTGGGAAATGATCTGAAGCAAAAATCATCTTCATATGCTTTAGCTACATTTTTGAAGTAGAATAATGCCCTCTGAGGGAAGGTGTGCTGACTTAGGATAGGTGTACCAAGCACAGAGATATCAGATTGGGTTTCTCCAAGCATAAGGTAGCAGATTTATTTTGGGTCAGAATTTATGGCTTTCAATATGGTTTAAATTTAAAGTAGACACTGTGCTACTCAGCCATGAACAAGACACAAGAACATCCACAAACGGCAAGGTCAGAGACAAAACATTAAGCAACTTTCCAATTTTCCTGGCAAAAGCCGTGCTCAGATATTGAGAGCTGTGCGCATTTACTTAGAAAATGAAGCACCCTGGTATAGAAATTCCCTTTGTCGGGGGCTGCTATTTGCCGGCTAGCTCGCCCTGGGAATTCTATATGTCAGAGGTTTGGAGGGACTGAATCCCTGGCTGAGGCGTGATTAAGGCTTGAGAAAAGAGCGGCTCTCCACGGGGTTTGAGATGGTTTATTTCTCTAGGTACCTCTCCCGAGTGGTGGAAGGCAGAGAGGTCCTAGAGGCCACGTGGAAAGAGAGGGAAAAATCTCCTGTCCCCAGGTTATGTACCCGGGGGGCAGGTCTCTAGACAGGAAGGGGCCGGGGCCACTGGCCAGTACAGTATTATAAAGACAATAGGTGTAGGTGACACCTAATTACCTGGGCGAATCAGAGGTTTCACCCTTAGAATCCTTCACCTTTAACAAAGTGATTGACATCAGGGTCAAGGCTGCACCAACAGGAGGGCTTAGGAGAGGGGGGGGAAGGGAAACACAGGAACAAACCACTACAAACATAGAAAGCAACCCGAATTTTGCACCACTACACCCTGGTACCCAACTTGCTCAAGGTCAGAGCACAGACTCAAAGCTAAGGGCAGCTTCCAAGGTCAAGGAAGGATTTAACCACTGTGATCTCTTATCTCATCAGAGCAAAGCTTAAGAGCATCCTTAACACAGAATGTAATTCTGTATATTTAATTTAAACTACTATATAGGATAGCAACAGTCCCTTTTTACAGTCTATAGAAAATGTGTGCACTACGATCTCATTTTTTTCTCCACTCCCAGTGTTTGAATTATTCATGTAAGTAGTAATTGGAAGGATGATTAAATTAAACCATGTGCAAGAAGCTGTATATAAATTTCACTATGTTTTTACAGTCATATTTAATATCAAAGCAAAATATACATAAATCACAAACCAAGCTCATGTCTATGAAGGAAAACAAACAAACAAACAAACAAATAAATAAATGAGAATTTAAATTCTTAATTCATCCTTGTGTAAAAGTCTGCTTTGCAAACAATGGATGCTTTGTGTTGTTTCTTTAAACAGGTTAAATTGTCTAAAAAGACTGCAGCAAAGAATAAGCCTCCTTACTTTCATTTATTTTCAAATTTTTTAGTTTCAATACTTAGCTTTATGTTTAAAATGTTCTTGCTTGTGGTCTATTGATAGTGAAAAATTAAATTCTATTAGCATGAAATTTAATTTAATGCATTACTTAGTAAATGTTAAAAACAATATGTAATATCTTCTTTCTTCAAAGGGATAGCCTGTTGTTATCACAAAAGTCACAGGACATTATCATGACTTAAAAATTTAATATAAAAGTATCAGATTTATCATATATCCCAGAATTATCTAGGTCCTCCACTTTTACAGTGCCTGGAAGAGGGGAACCCTGATCTATGTAGTGTAAGTAAATAAAACCAAGAAAGCACAGGATCCAGGATCTCTTAAATCCGGCATTACAGATGGTACCTCTTAGGTACTGCAGAGCTACTCAAGTAACAAACAGAGCTATATTTAAGTCTTCCTCCTGCATCTCCCCCAGTCTAAAAAACCACAGTTGCTTCATTAGCCATCAATTGCAGACAATAAATAAAGAGAATGTCAGAATATTCTAATTATTAATTTGCAAATCTGCTTAAATTATAGTTCTTTCCTACAAATAAATCATTCAAGTGTTCCATGACAATCTTAATCCCAAACCTGTGATTAAGCCATTATAAACCATACAGTTAGCTCTTTAAAACAATTTAATCTGAGTTTCTTTCACCTTTTTTTTTTGGGGGGGGGGTGGGGGGGGGTTTGTAGCTTTAGTTGAAAATTTAGCTCCAAAATCATTGCATATAAGGCAACCATTATTTTCATCAGGGTCACAACTCCAGAAACTGAGCTACTCTCTTTACTATATAATTCTAAATCTTGAAAAAGGAAATTTACTCCCTGTTCTCATGAAGTACTGAAAAACAATCCTGTCAAATCCCATCAGAGTTGAATACTAAGTGGAGTCAAAAGAAGCAATATCAAAATTTGCACACAGGGAATGCTCTTCCATTCACAAGAGTTCTCGCAGAACTAAGAGCAAAAATGACAAAAAACCCCTCAAACTATAAAATAAATAGAACACTAGAATAAAAGACGGCAAAAGAAATTGCACTAAAGGAATACAGTCAATTTAGTCCAATCATATCCACAAGCCTGAGATTAAATAAGTGCTCTAAGTATTCAGGATAGTTTATATTCTGTGTGTATGGGTATTTTTTGCTTCTGTTTATTTTTTAATTAAATGTAGCTTTAGACAACAATATTTATACAGGAAGAAATGCATTTTTAGGTGCACCTGAAAACATAATCTTCTACTGATGTGACATTCCTGTAATCCTTGCTATTTAAGTAATCCATTGTGCTTTTTCCATGGACCTCTAGGTGAATTCAACAACAAATTTTCTCCCCCAAGAAATTATTAATTTCACTACAAGTTCTTCACTGGTGAAATATTTTAGAATCAGATATTCCATAATCTAGACTTGCAGACAGAGAATCCTGTATAACAAGATGAAAGTGTAAGACGTGCCCGTAATGAATAATGTGAACATGTACAAAAATGTTTTAACTATAACCATTGACAGTGGTTGTAGTTCTATGATTCATCTCTTTGTCTCCTCAACATATTTTTATATTTTATGGTACTACATGAAAGATGTGTTCCACTTCCCATTAAAACAAACAAACAAAAAGATTTAACAGTTATTTGAGCCAATCTGATCAACTAACTAGGGTCTGGTAAGGCACCTTCATCGATCTATACACATCACTGCATTTAAGTATTTTCTTCATTGATGTATTAAAGTTGCCTCTGAAAGGAACAGAAATGTCAGCTTAGTATTCATTTGCAGGATGGTCTTCTGAAACCTGACCCCTTGCAGCATTTTATTAGCATTATTGCGGTATTGACAGCCTGAAGAGTTGCCTTTTCTAATTTGAAAAAAAATCTATTCAGAAAGGAATATTAATGCATAGCCCAACTTTGGTGTGAGAATGTAAAATGAAGGGAGATGTGCTGGCAGGGTAAACACTCTTTAACTATAAAGAGTTATTATCTCCTATGAGTGCATTCAGTTAAGAAAATGCGGAAAGACAAAAGCCTTGATGTGCAGGATTTATCTGCTGAATATTCTTTAAGAATAGGTCAGATGATTCAACATATGATACAGCCTTAGAGTACAACCTGGGCATCTGCATGTACCTTCCACTGGACAAGGTTGCTCAAAGCTGCATTCAGTCTGGCCTGGAGCACCTCCAGGGATGGAACATCCATAGCTTCCCTTGGAAACCTCTTCCACTGTCTCACAACCCTCACAGTAAAGAATTTCTTCCTCATGTCTAATTTAAACCTACCCTCTTTCCATTTAGAGACATTTCCCCTTGTTCTGTCATGACATGTCCTTGCAATATAGTCCCTCACCATCTTTCTTTTGGGCTCTTTTATGTACTGGAAGGCTTCTACAAGCACTCCTTGAAGCCTCTGCTTCTCCAGCCTGAAAAACCCAAATTCTCTCAGGCTCTCTCATAGGACAGGGGCCCCAGCCTCTGATCATCTTCATGTCCCTGCTGTGGACTCGCTCCAACAGGTCCTCATTCTTCTTATGCTGGGTGTCCCAGAGCTGGATACAGAACCAAGGTGGGGGTCTCATGGGGTCAGAGAAGACTAGCAGAATCACTTCCTGCTGGCCATTTCACGCAAAGTAAGGTCCTATATTATTCTTAGGAAAGACCAAACACATTTTTCTAAAACAATATTCAACCAATTACAACATTTTCCATATAAAATCCCAAGGCTGGTTATGATGCAGTCTTTCTGTCTGATCTGCTTTTTGTTCACCTGTCTTTCAGATTCCATCACACACAATCCAAGATGTATAATCTATTCTGTATGTCAGTAACTACTAATATCTTCCTGAAAAGGTCTTGGTGGAAGTTCAGTGAAAGGTATAATTTAGCAAGCAGATTTAGCAAGCAGCAGATAAAACAATTAGACTAAAGATCCTTTGTGAAAGAAGTGGCTGGCAGCACACCCGCAGTGAAGGCTGACTTTGTAATTTAGAAAACAGATTTTAGAAGTGGCAGATACAACAATTAGTGGAAAAATCTTTTGTGAGTGAAAGAGCTCATCAAATATGCACAGAGAAGGTACATTTGCATGAAAATGATGTGTACATTTCCACTGCACTGAAAATCAATCTCTTTTTTCCTGCCTTTTTTCCCCTCTTTTTATTGCTAGGGTTTGTGGTAGGAGAGTGATGGAAAACAGAGCAGTTACTAAAGGAATAAATTCCGAACAGGGACTGTGGATAAATTTGAAGCACCACCCTAAAAAGCTCTTGGATTGGAACTTAAACATTTTGCACCTCAGCTAGCCTAACTCTTTTTTGTTTGTTTTGGGTTTTTTTAATCAAGCTTTCTTGTTTTATGATTGCTATGCTTTATTGCTTTATTTTAACAACTCATCTGCAGACAAATGTTGACTGAAATGTTATGCTGTAAAATTATTTGAAAGGACCTGACAGGCTGCAATTTATGTAACTCTGGAGGAAGGGGAAGTCTGACACCAGATTTATTTTGCAGCCCTTGATGTCAGGTAACTATTTGCCTGGACTCCATTGCAAGTGCACATAGAGCTATAAAACTCAGACAAAACCCCATGTTTATTTCTGAGGACCTTGGTCAACCATTTCTAAAAGGGTATTTCACTCTTCAAGTACAACAAAAGCCACAGGACATGGCAACTCAAACATGAGAGCATCTCCCCTCAGCCATTCCCTCCAATCACTGTGAAGTCTCCAGAGTAGAAGAAGATATTTGGGTTTTGCCAAGAAGATAACAGGACACCACCAGCTCTGTATTTATCTTGCTGGTGTGCTATAGAGGTCACAGTGCTGGTTGGCACAGGGACTGTCTGCTCAGCAGGGCTCAAACTTACAACACCACATCAAGTATTTTAAAATAGTCTGAGCTATTTAGATAAGCATCATTCATGTAATACATTTCCTCAGGTTTGAGGATAATGTGGGTCTGAGCAAAGTCTTCGCAAAAGGCCTTCTACCAATGCAGTTATGACAGACAAATGTTTACAGACACAAGAGATCTAAATTTTTCAGGTTTTGCTGAAGGGGTTGTGCCCATAAATGGCCAGTTGGTGATACTACAGCTATTGATCTGGTGGAGTTGAATTCATTATATTCTTCTGTCTAGACTGTATGAAATGGAATTGCAAAGGACAAAAATTTCTTTCCATCCAGTAAGAATTAAAATATATACTGTGTTCAAAGTTGAGTTAAAAGAATGCTTGGCCTTTTCCTTCCTCTTTTTTTTTTTTTAAATATGGATGTATATATTAATTCACCCTAAGACAAGCACTTTGTTCTTACATATGTTCCTGTTTTAGCACTTTTCTTCACTTAAGAGATTAACAAAAAAAAAAAACAAGAAAACAACCAAACTTTCTTTTTTAAGGTGTTTTAAATCTTTCCAAGACAGTGACTCCTGATTTCCAAACTCAACAATTTAATAAATTATATTACCCTGTTTTCAAAAAACAGAAACAGATAATAAATAAATATATTCAGAGAAAATTTATATACTTTGGAGAGAGAAAGCAGTAATGTTACAGTTTTATTCTGTTAAAAAAATTAAATATTTGTTAAAATTTAAGTAAATATTTGACTAATGCACACACTACAAAGATAGGAATGTAAAAGTTTAGTATTTCTGTTTAGAATATATTTTCTTCAATTAAGTTGTACTTTTTTTTTCTTAGAAACTTTAAATTTATTCCAGTAATTTTTTTTCTTATTACTGCAATTCCCAGTTAAGACCCTTTAGCATAGTCCCCCAAACACTTATAGAATTTTAGAGGTATATTCGTGTCAGAGACTGAAATGTTTTTATTTGTGGCTTAAACATCTTCATTAAGGACTTTTGCCTAATATACCAAAACTGTGTAAAAGCTGCAGAGAAGAGGCCCCAAGGCCTAGGACTGCACATTGATGGAGATAAGATAAAGTTACTCAGGTCTGGGCTGAGGGAGAAAGGATACATTCACAGGGGGGAGTCAAGCCTAGCACCTTCGGAGTAGAGACCGCAGCCCTCAGGTTATCAGTTGCCAGGCTTGCATGGACCCTCACACCAAAGGGTGGGGGAGGAGAGGTTTTGGGTGTGTGGTGAAATAGCCTCTGGTCTGAGGCAGTGAATACCCATCCTCTGCTGTGCAGACCAGCTCAGCTCTGGACCCCTTCACCCCAGAAAAAATAGCATCCACTGGTCAGACAGCTGAGGTGGTGTCATGGCCCATCAAAGGTCCCCCCAAAGGGGTCCCCAGACCCTGCACCAGAGCACTGAAGAATGATGCAACAGATGCACAGTGTTGCAAGGGAGAATGTCAAACCTAGCCCCCTTAGGGGAGGCACTTGGGTGTTCCCACCTTGCCCAAATGTATAATAATCCATGGGATTCTAGACTTCTGTCTGCGGGGCTGCAGAGCCCTTCACCACCAAGAAGACTGGATGGAGGAGAGCAACAAGACATTGTTGGGACCCCTGGAAGGGTGATATGTTTCTACCTAACCCTGTCACTCTCTGCCTGTAACCCCATCTCCCTGCCCCTTTTTCTATTTCTTTTTCCTTCCTTCCTTCCTTCCTTCCTTCCGCCCTTCCTTCCTTCCTTCCTTCCTTCCTTCCTTCCTTCCTTCCTTCCTTCCTTCCGCCCTTCCTTCCTTCCTTCCTTCCTTCCTTCCGCCCTTCCTTCCTGGCCTGGCCTGGCCTTCCCATTCTCTTTGTCTACTTTACTATTAAATAAAATATACCACTTTTTATTGGCACCAACATCTAACCTCATTTGGTTTTAATCTAGTTTTGGCGTATATTTTGAACCTTTCTGGGTTAGATATGTTTTGTTCGCAGCGACTTAGTTTTCTTTGTTCTTCTTTGCTCAAACTGGTTTGTAGCACTTAGAAACATTATGCTCCTGCTGAATCTTTCTCTTTTGGTAACACCTGTTTTATTACTCATAGAAAATACTTTTTGCAGACTGTAAGAGCATAATAACTTATCAATATGTCCTTTACGCTATAGCAACCTGCAAATGAAGAGCTATGGAAAAATATCAGCGGTGGCATCACTATCTACCCTCTTACATCCAAGATTCATACAGTTTCTTTTGTTTGAGTAACTGTCAGCTTACCCTGCAGCAAATACTGATAAAGACAATTCACTCTGAAAAGTACAAGTGATATGTTCACTTCACCAGTCAAATACCTGTACACAGTGTGTACTTTTCCCTTCAAAACCGTTTAAATTATTTCTTCTTAAGAAGCCAAGATTTTTTCTTCATGACTTTAGTTCAATACAGTTTTATCCCATCAACTGGTTAAAAAAAAGGGTCTTTTTACATGTAGTGTTTCAAAATTTCACTGAAGGGGAGGCTTCTGTAAAGCTTAGTAGTAAGTCAGAGCTTCTTTCAGGACTGCAGGATTAGTAATACACCATTTGCATTCAGGAGCTGATATTCTGCTTTTGTTTAAAAGCACTCACATGACTACAGACAGCCATCTCCTAAACAGACCAATCCTCCACAAAACCACTTCTTTGTGCCACACAAAGGCAGGAATCAGAAATTCTGATTTGAGGCAAAAGCAGTGTGACTTTCCTTTCTGAACACAGTATTTATTCCCATTTTCAACCTCAGCTCCTCACTTCTGGAAAAGTGGTTGTACCTCTAACAGCACTGCTTCCATCCAGGAAAAGCCACATGACAACAACACATCCACATAAAAGCTGACTAAAGGAGGTGGCTACCATCCTGGTGATGGTCTTTTGTTTTAGCTATATGGTCTAATTTAATCAGAAGTCACTGATTCCAGTCCTTTCAAGGTTTTTGGCAACAGAAATAAGAAATTTCACCTGAAAACACTAACAAGGGAATTCTCAAGAGGCATTATCAACACAGGAATTTTAGCAAAATATAAAGCATGCGCAGATTTGGCAATTTAGGGAGGACAACTGAGGTTTCAGTGTTCTCATATATACAGAAAAACCTCAGTTGATGAAGTGGAGTCAGCATTTTTTGTTTGCTTTTTGTTTAAAAGTCTGTAAGTGAAGTAATGCAACAGCTATTTTAATGGAGAAGTCAGAATAATAAGCATCTGCCATGTTTAAAGCTTAAGTTTAAATTGTCTCCTGTTAAAAAGGAACACCATTTTAATTTTGTTGATGATGAGGTCACCTGACTGGGGCTAGAGACAATTTCTTCCAGAGTACTGAGCAAAGCTCTATCAAGCTGAGGCCCTCTGAAGTAAATTCTGACTAATCCCTGTTCAGTCTTCCTTTGGAGGGTAGCTCATATCCCTTTGTTCAACAAAGTACATTTACAACCATTTACAAAGCAGCCTATGTTCAAATACACAATCAAATATGTGCTACACAGACAAAGAGGAAAAAAAAAATCAGATCTTCATCTCATTTCTTCATTCAGCAAACTGTGAATGGAAATTTTCTCATTAGTGTGGTCTGTGTTGCACTGGCTGCTTTTGGAGAATAATTTTTTTTAAGTGATCTCCAGCTACTGCACCTTCATAGCCTCATGGTTACCAAACTCTTGGTTTGTGGAAGCTTTCCTTTTTATTCAGGAATGGAGAGACCCTTCCCTGTAGCCTCTGTTTGAATTTCTTACCTAGGAATACCTCTGAACCAAAATGTTGTGGGTTTCTGCTCATCAATTTCATATCCTGGCTTATTCATTCACTGATGATTTTCTCTCCACAGAATTTAAATTTAAAATTTTATTACGTTTTTGAATGTTTTGGAAAACTGGCAGCTGGACAGACCAAAAAGTGTTCACAGTAAGAGAAAAAAGGCTGCCAGGAACTTGATTGCCCTCTATTCATACTCAGCACAGCCTCTGCCAGCTGCCCAGGAGCTGCTCCATCCCCAGAGCCAAAGAAGAGGAAAGGAAGGCAAAGTGACCACAGCTTCAGCTGGAAGGACAGGGTGGAGAGTTGACAGTATGCCAAGGTATTTTGTGTCATCTCTGAATGCCTAAGAGTGTCTGAACACTTAAGCGCTTCAAGATGTATTTGTGAGAGTAAGAGATGTACAAGGAAGACACAACAAGAACATTTTGCTGTCTGTGAGACCCATCAGTAAGACCTACATATACTGATGCTTTCAGCTCTTTTGAATCATCTGGTGTCTGAAGCCGTGCTCTGTTTAGCCATTATTACTGCTATTTAGGTATTTGAAGAGAAAAACAAAATTTGTTTCTCCTAAAACGTTCCATCACTTTAACCTTGTTAAACCAAATAAATATATGCATTTCCAATTTTCTATAATTTACCTCTTTTAATACATTAATTATATTATAAACATAATACAAATACATGTAGCAATTAGGGCAACAAAAGTTCTAAATACAATGTATATTCTGTTATTTTGAATAAAATTTCATATAGTCTTAAATCCAAAACTCTTGGAGTTAGAAGTTTTCCAGTAATTAAACTCTAATTCATCATTCATTTTACTATGTTATTGGCTCTTGATCACATAATAATTTAGTAATTCAAGCATCTATTATGAATTGTTATGTCTTGTACAAGACTTCCTCAAAAGTGACTACATTATTTCATAATTTTTGCTTTTGCAAAGTTATGGGCAGGATATGAAGCTAAATTTGGTGCCATAGATTTACTTTTATGAGAACCTGTTTTAAATCCCCACTCTAAGGCATGAAACTTGGACTTCAGTGAAATTCTTTCTCTTTAAGTGTCTTCATCACAAAGGGCTTAGAAGGTAAAAGTTTACAGGTTTCTCATAACACTGAAATAATGGCATAATTTAGGTTGGAAAAGACCTTCAACATCATCAAGTCCAACCTTGTCAACCAGAATGTGGCACTGAGTGTCATGTCCAGTCATTCCTTGAACTCCTTCAGGGGTGGTGACTCCATCACTTCTTGGGTATCCCAATCCAATACATCTTTCTGTCCATTCCAATATATTCACAACCATTTGTATATAGACAAAATACAGACACAAATGTCCATGTTCCAAATTTAAATTGGTGACCTCAAACTAGAACTTCCATAATGGCTTCTCTTATTTCTTTAATTTAAAAACATCCGCTATTAACAAATAATATGCTCATTATGGTTTTCAGCACCTTGGACTCTCTCCCAGTAAGTAGGAATATATTCAGTGGTAATAATCCTTGACAAGTTTGACTTCTGTTAATGTACTCCAGGAAGAACACAGGCGATCTATCCCCTGGGGTCTGTTGCTCACAAAATGCAGCAGCATTAACTTTGGAGATTATCTATCCGTAAATGTGCATGTTTCCAAGCTATTTTGAAAATGGAAAGACCATATCCAACCAAGCATTGTTAAGTAAAATTTAGTAAAATTATCACATCTCTAAAGAGCAGTGTGAAAGACTATAAGAAAAATGCACACTTTTGTGCTCACGAATCAAAAAGAAATTACATTTTTTGCAATCATCAGCTCTTGTATAAAATGCTTTGAAATTGAATCACATTATTACTTCAGACAGTACAGGAAATATCATAAAATAATAGCTATGTCATGAATTGCCTTTTCTCCTAAGGACTTTCTAAAGTAAATACAAAGGTTTGATAGCATAGTGCTTCAAATGGACTGCATCAGAAAGGGGCTGTGCCTGGGAAAACATTTGGTCAGATACATTGCATGTGCAGAATGACTTTGGTGAAATTAATAGCAAAGACACATAAATGCTGCTTCTTGTATCTAGCAGAGAAACTGTGAGATTATACCTGTTCTCAGTGGGCAAATTTCCGGAATCTAATTAAACTAATAAATAAAATGAATTTGGAAAGTGGAAAGCCTTCCTGTTTATGATTTTAAAATATTTCTTTTGATTTAATCTCTTTCTCTCTCTTTTTTTTTCTTCCCTTCTCTCTCCCCCATAAATTCCCTATTCCATCAACATCTGAGCATTCAAAAGTGTTTTGAAATACAAGTAACCACATGTACTTATGTTTGTGAAATTACTTATTTCTGAATTGGACAGGATGGAGAACATTTGAGCGATATTCTGTCAGAAGTGTGTCTACAGAATTTATCTTTGTTGCAATTTCTAGCATATGTAAACTTTAACAAAGATGGGCTTTCAATGCTTAAAACAACAATTCTGGTGTATTTTTCAACCATGTATGTGGATATAATTCATGCATTCCCATTACTTGATCTAAAATTTAGAACCTTTACATAGAAGTGTAATACTATCCTTTTAACTGAGACAGAAATGAAAGTAAGTTAGGTAATAGCAAATAACAACTTAATTTGCTCACTTCAGTCATCTGGGCTCTTTTCCAGCAAGTAGCAATATATTCAGCTGAAAATGCACAAACTATGAGATTCTGAAATGTGCAATTCAGCAGCATAAAAAATTGTATAAAGTTTATCCAAGATAAATTAAATATAAGCCCAGAAGGGTTATGGGATTTTCCCCCTCCTTCTATTGTGTTTGAGACAGCTTTCTATTTAGGACGGAAAATAGAGGGGAAAAAAAATCCCTTCCTCTTTTACCCTCTTTCTGGATGAACAGCACTATCTGCAGATTCTAAAAAGATTGCTGCAAATGGAGTAAGATCTGTGGGAGACTCCTTCTGAAATAGTGGTGCCTGATTCAGTTATCACACAAAGAAATAATAATTAAAAAAAGAGCAATTACATAATGATCATTACTAACATTAAAAGTTATATATGGTTCACTGCTGAAATAACGGCAGCAGCAGCAGCTAAAATTACCTATGCAAAAAAAAGTTTATTAATATCTAAAAAAATTTTGATTTTTTTTTTTCTCTACCCCAAACAAGGCCAAATTCAATTTTGATATGCTAGGACATCCATGTGTTTATGACTGGAAAACACTTCACAAGTTCTTTACTGATACCAGAGGTTTTACTGCAGAGCAGATAAATAATATTTAAGAAAGCAATTCAAAACACAAAATTACCAGCAGGCCCTCAACAAACAAGCAACGGAACAAAGTAATATCAAGAAGACTGAACAAAAACTAAAGAAAGAAAAAAACCCAAGCCAAACCAAAGCAAAAATGCCCAAACAAAAACAACAAAAAGAACAAAAAAATTTAAACAAAGCAATGATTAAATCACTGAAAAGAAAAAAAAAATGGACAAACATAATTTTTGGGAAGAGGAGACTCCAGTAGCTACTAGAGATGACAAATAGAAATATAAAAAATGTGAGAGCATATAGTTAGTAAAGGTGCAATCCATTGTGCCCAGCTTGATAGCTCTATTTAGAGCACAAAAGCTAGATTGTCCAAGTGCTCAAAATTATGTAATAGCCAATGAACACAGATTTATAAAAGCACATTTAGGAAAACACAAAGTTGATCTAGAGACTTGTAAGTCTTTCAACCAACTACAGAGAGAGCTAAAATTGTTCAATTTAGCACAAAATGTAGGCACAAGTTTCCTCACAAAGTTTAGTGGATTTGAGCCTGTTCCTGGTTGAACCTCAGACTAGAATTAAGAACTGGAAAATACATGACCCAAGAAATGGTGAACAGATAGGAGCATAGGAGAAATTGCAAGTAAGAAAACCATTAACATGAGACACTGGCCAGGCCAGATTTTAATGTAAGCATGGATTTAAAGAATGGATGCACACCATCACAATCCAACAGATAAATAATTGTTAGGTTGCATAAACAAACAACAAAGCAATGAAGACACTGAGGTCTGCCAAAACAGTCAATAAAATACATTGCCCTAAAAGATGTAAAAAGGAGATAAGGGTAGGGAGAAACAGAAGAGAAAACAGATGCGAAATTATCAGTAGGAGTCTTAACATCAAGTTGTCTGCTGGTCCCAGTAACTACAGAAATAAAGGATTATGATCAATACCAGAACACAAAACAGATAAAAAACACTTGCCATCAGAAGACAACCAGTTCTCTGCAAATAGTTATAGGCCAAAGTAGTATAGCCATTTATGCAACAAGTGATAGTAATATGTAACAGCCACAAAAACATTTTAAAATCTCTTTCACAAAATTAGTTCATTTTGGAGAGAGATATTGTGGGGGAAAGTAGAGTATAAAATAATTCAGTGTTTACATTCAAAAAGGTCGCTATGAACCTAAGTAGAAAATTAAGCAACAGGTTTTGCAATGAACTTTGGCTTGAACAAAGAGTAACCAAATAGTTTCTGCTCTTACTTTTCTTTTGAACTGGATACTAAACACATTTGGACTCACATAATTTGATAGTAAAAAAAACCTGTCACGGTGGGTCCTCGACCCGACCAGCCCTGACCACGCGACAAGTCTAGAGTTCTCACTGCGACTGGCCTCGCAACAACTCCAGCTATGCAGGCAGAATGAAGGACAGGACTCTCAGAGTTTTGAAGGCAACTGGGTTTATTGAGGATAAAAGGGCACCTCTCACCCCAGGACCAGTGCCTCAGAGAGACCCCAATCCAAGGATGCAGGGAGGTTTTATTCAGGGCTAGCTCAGGGGAGGGCATAAACGTGAACCAATAGAAAGGAACAAGGGTGTGGTTTGATGCATAACATACAATTCCATGAACCAATCAAGGGGAGGGAGGTGGGAAAGGCTCTGGCCCCGACCAGTCACAGCTCAGCTCCTGATGAGCTTTCTGGAAAAAAGGGGACAGGACTGGGGATGACAGGCAGGGAGGGGGGGATTACATAACTTGGGACTGACAGTTGGAAAAGGTGGGAAAGGGGAACCAATCAGGAGCTGTAACTGGGTAGAGGCAGGGGGAAGGGGTACAACATGTAACAATTTGAACTAAAAATAACTGGGGAAGGAGGGCATCTAACATGGTGGGCAAACAACAAAGTACAAAGAACCACAGGGAAGCCATTTTGGGATCATTAAACTTAACATTAAAACTCAATAAAACACCACCACAAAAACCTAGAGAAAAAAAATCCTCAACTAGATGAAGTCGCTGAAGTCACTAGTTCAGCCTGGATGTGGTGGTTTCACGTTCGCCGAATTTTGTTTGCCAACTTGGAGATAGGATTTTGGGAGAAAACAGCAAAACAGGCCCCAGCTTAAGATAAACAGCTTTTATTAAAACATACTAAGAGAAGCAAAGGAAAAGGGAAAAAAAACCCACAAATGAATATCTGAACCAACCATTTCTCCCACCACAAACTGTTCATTTTCTACAAACAATGTAAGCAGGCAAAACTCAGTACTCCAGGTCAGTACCACTTATAAAACAGTCTTTCATTCAGTCTTTGAGAGAGAGAAGTCTCTCCTATTTTTTGGTAACTTTCCACAAGAGAAACAGTCTGCTTGTGGCTTCTAACTCACACAAATGCAGCCTGCCCAGGAAACTTCTGCAGTTGTGGAACCCTCCGGTACCCCATAGCCTTTCCCATGACTACATATGGGCCATAGACTCACATATATATTGGGGTGGTACTTTTAAATATAACCAACTTCCAAGGCAAAGAATTCTTCAACTTAGAGATGTCTTCTTATTTCTTCTGCTGGCACAGGGGGCTTCTTCTCATCTCTCTCTATTCCAACCTCTCATGGGACCGCCAAAGCCCGACTTCTAATTCAATATTCATTTGGTAAATCACAGATACCTTTGCTCAAAAAATCCACAAATCATCTTCCCAATTCATATTGTCTATGGTTTAAAGGATTATTCTAGCATATTCATATTATAGTCTGTTACCATAACTCATGGGAGATTTTCAGCCTAGAATCAAGGCAACTTGCCATCTCTTCCAACTAAGAAAGTCACTCTTCCTTTATTGACTTTGAGATCTCCATCCTGTCCCTTTACATGTCTCCAATTTAGCCATCTCTCTCACTAAGAAAAAGGCTAGGGCTTTGGAAATTTCATCTGTGACAAGAAAGAGTAAAATTTGCTCAGGTCTTATTTTCTCTGGGCAGCGGCTGACTTCAAGGCCACATGGGCCAGGCTGATCAGGGAAGGGGTGGGGGGGGAAGAAACTCACACCAACTGGAGCAGCTTGGGCAGTCAAGGATCTCAGCTGCAGCCTCCACTCCCACCCCCAGCAGCCAATGGGGGGCCCAAAGGCACAGCCAGACCAGGGCTGCCTCCCTCCCCACGGCTGGGGAACAGCGAGGTCTGGCCAGCCTGGGCCTCTTATCAGAGCTATGCTACCTTCTCTGGCTGCAAGTAGGAAAAAGGGCCGAGTCACCTTGGATCTCTGATTTAAGCCTGGGTTCTCCAGAGGCGTGGACAACACTCCTATTGCTCAGCCAGAATCCATCCCCAGCTTCACATCTGTGCTAAACCACCACACTGGAGAAGACGAGATTGAGGCTAGACCTCATCACTGCCTGCATCTTTTTCAAGAGGGGAAAAGGGGGACAGGCACTGATCTCTGCTCTTTGGTGACAGCCAACTGGACTAGAGGGAATGGGAATGAATTTGTTTCAGGGAAGGTTTAGGTTGGATATCAGGAAAAGATTCTTCACCATGAGGGTGATTGGGCACTGGAACAGACTCCCCAGGGAATTGGTCACATTACCAAGCCTGGCAGAGTACAAAAAGAGTTTGGAAAACATTCTCAGGCACATGATGGGATTCCTGGGGTATTCTGTGCAGGGCCAGGAGCTGGACTCGACAGTCCTTGTGGGCTTCTTCTAACTCAAGATATTCCAAGATTCTATAAATTTATGCAATGTGTGTTTTTTGTAGATGGAATTTAAAAATACAGTTCTTTGAAGAGCAGGCAATGACATGATCTTCATGTAAAAGAATGTTTCAGGGAGACAGAAAAGCATGGTGAGAGGCAGAACTGCCCAGAACTGAAAGCATGACTGTTAAGGACTGTGGCAAAAAGCTGACAGTAAGACAGACAATATTATAGTAACATGACACAAGTTCCTCCCTCCCAGGGGCTCATCATTACTGGACTGTGGCATCTCAAACTGAAATGTCATCAGCTTGGGCTGAGAACTTCCTACATGAAAAAGTTACAATGTCCTAACACTTGCTAAGTCAACAGAGGTAGGAGCTGGAAAACCAAACCACCACCATTACTTCCTCTGTTATGCTGCTAGAAAGCAAGTAGCTATAAGCTTCAAAGGCATGCAGGCTATTTGGATTTGTATGCATGAAATTCTCATTAGCAAATGGTCCTGGTCCCTGACTAAGCTTTCATGTACCACAGCATGACATACATTTTATTTCAATATAAATTCTGTGTTAAATCCCAACATAAAATTCGTATAACTGGCAGAGTCAGCAAATACAGGGTCTTATCAATAAATTATGCACAGTCTGCCATCAACGTGTTGGCTGCACAGAGTTTTATTAAAAAAACATAGTCAGAAAGACATTAGAACATTCCCCAGGGACATCAAAATTAATTGGCAAGCCTGAAGTTCAGTGTTACTGAGAATTGTTATTTAGTCTGCAAGTTATTTATCCATGCAGAAGTATTTAAAAAAAAAATTCAATCCATAATAGCCAAGTGCCTGGATGGAAAAATTCTGACCTGTAAAGCCCCTGCCACCATGTGCCACGACCTCAGGCCCCTGGTCCTGACACTATTGGGCCCTTCCAAGGAGTAAAATCCAGATTTCTGGTATGTGAGCTCATCTCTCACTCAGTGTGGCACCTGAGCCCACACACCTGTAGAGTCTCTGCCATCTTTGCAGCAGGAGGAAGCACAATGATCTTCCTGGGGACAGCCTTCTGCCTCGGTTAAACAAGCTGCTAAAATACTAAGACAATAATAGGAATATTAACAGTGCAGCACCTGGGAACAGAAAAACTCTTCCTCCAGTTCTAAAATCACATATTCAAGTCTATACTGTGATGACTTCATTGCCCAAGCTTATTATTATATCATTGCCAGAAATTATCCCATTATTATATTTTTATAATGGGATTACATACATTAAATTACAATTATTATTACATTTACACAGTAAATAAACAGGGAATAAGTAGTTATAAATGACAGTCACCTAAAGACATTTTGTCAAATAATAAATGCGTAAATATTTCTGAATACCTACCTATATAAATCAGATTGTCACATATTCAGAATTTAATGACTGAGACCTTTGTCACTTTTGAAATAATTTCAAACTAGCTTTGCTTGGATGCATGAAAATATTACCATATTACCTCATCTATTTTTAATCACTGCACATGCAGTATAAAACAAAAAGAAATCTATATACAAAACTGAAGATTCTTTTAAATATATTCATTTGTATGCATTGTGTGGGTTTAATGGAATTCATGAACTTGGAGGTACATATAGCTGAC
Organism: Cyanoderma ruficeps; assembly: GCA_008694505.1. Taxonomy (NCBI): domain Eukaryota; kingdom Metazoa; phylum Chordata; class Aves; order Passeriformes; family Timaliidae; genus Cyanoderma; species Cyanoderma ruficeps. Next base: position 11,383,933 of record VZDJ01006092.1, on the reverse strand, counting down.
AGAAATCTCTTCTTTCATTTTTAAAATTCTTACCTCTGCAGAACCATGAAAAATGTATTTGAAACAAACAAATTACTGGTTTCAAGCTTAGTATTCACTGCGGCCTGCAGATGAACAAAAGATATGTGAACACTCAGAGAGAGCAGATAGGATTCTTTCATTTATAAACGCATCCCCTAAATGTGAACAACTCTAACTCATTAATTTTTTTAGTTTTTATTAGAAGCTTTGACATAATTTCCTTCAATTTAATTGAATGAGCTGTTTGGAATACATCAAAATGAGGAAAATATATATGTTAAAATAACTTGTGTATGGGGCTACTGAAAATCCATCAGACTTTAAGACAAGAGGATAATGTACTGTGTAAAGCAGAAGACATTACTGGTCATAGCCCTCCCTCTTCTCTCATGCCAAGCCCAAACTCAATTTACCAGAAAGCATGGCTCTATGTTAAAGAGTATCACGGCTGGGAATATGTTCTGCACGAGGTCATCTACGAATTTTACTGTGAAAAATGAGATTTCAAAATATACCTGTTCCAAATTTATCAATTTCCATTCCTAAAAGTTTTGTTTGGAGAGAAGTTCATTTATTTAAAAATAGTCCATGATAAAACCAAAAGCCCACACATTTTTAATTAAAAATATGCACTGCTTCAGTAAAAAATACTTCTAAAATATTTAAAATTAACTTCTGAATATTTTATTAAGAACCATTTTAAAAAAATATTGCAGTTTGCTTCTTTTTCAGAGGTGAAACATGGAAGATAATGTTTGATTTTGATTTGTATAACATGCTATACTTAAAATAATTAATTTTTTAACTACTGCATCCACCAGTGAATTAAAACAATGTTGCACTTCACTCCTTGTATGTGAATCTCTGGAGTATGATTATAAACACATACCTGTGTTGGACTAAACACAAATCAGCAAGACCCTCCCCTCCTGATACATTTCTTTGCAGCTTCACCAGTTCTTTGGTTCTTGAACAATTCTTTTGGTTAGAAACTAAAACACTTTAAGTCAGGCCTACACTAAAGAATTCCCCAAAATCCTTTAATGCTAATTTCTAATGTGATTTTGTCTTGTGCAATTTTTATCTAAATTGTACACCTGCCAGATGGCAAGAGTGCAAAGAAAAAAATTGTACACTGCTCTTATATTTCATGATGACACCTTTGAATATGTCTGTGTCCTCCCAAAGAGAAGTTTCTTATATGGACACAAAAAATCTTTACCATTGTGCTTTAAAATATATGTGAGATATCTCTTTCACCAGCAAAGCAGAAAATCTAAACTACAATGTATTAGAACACAAATTAATGCAATATATTAAAACACTAAAAGAAACTAAAAGAAACTGAGAATGATTGCAGGAACACCAACTCAATTTTTTGCTGCTGCATACACAAATATTTATGCAATTTTATTCTGGCCAAAAAGGTGAAAACTCTTTTTAAGCAAAAATTTCAGAGATACTTTCTTTTGACTGGAACTATTCTTTCCTTTTCAGTAAGATAGAACATTAAGTTAGCTTATGTGACTATATGCCAGAAAGCAAATTCAACATGATTAAATTCTGAATAGAGGATGCCTATTGTATATATACTTTCCTCAATTTTCTTCTACTTGTTTTCTATTTTGGTGATTATATATTTCGTTCATGATGCACAGTCCAATTTCTGAAGAACATTAAATAATAACTTATTGTTGACACTAGATTACTAATAATGACAATATAATTATCTTGTTCGGATTCTCATATGCTAGGTTTTTTATTATTCTCTTTGTATCACTTTATTTCATTTTTTCTATGCTAATGTTTGCATCGTACTCCATCCAAAAAGTTTTTCACATAGATTTAGCTGGTAAAGAGTAATTGGTTATGCAATATTACAATGCAACCTACAATACTACTTGTTTAGGAAAATAATCTTAACACCTTCAAAATAGAAACCCTCTAACTATTCAGCGGAACACGCTGGCTTGGACAGAAGCTCATTGCATTGAAAAATAAAATGCATTTTTTTGTTTGTTTGCATTTTAATGCATCTGACTTTCTGATTAAAGGCAATATTTCCTACATGGTAAGCTGAGCCACCAGCATTTTCATGAGTCTGAACAGAAGTTATTTATAATTGCCATCAAGCTGTCAATTAAACCAACACTCGGCAACAAAAACTGGTAAGGCTCTAGTCTTCAGACTGTTGGAAATACATATAAGTGTATGCAGCAGGAGAGGATTCCTGCATTTCACAAAAATGTATTGAAATTATATTTATACAATTGTCTTTTCATCTATAAAAATAAATCTGTTCAGACATAAAAAGACAGAAAAAGAAAAAGTTATTAGACATTCAGCATAAAACTGAATAAAACAGCCTTAAATCAAGTGAGTACACTTCTAAGATCAACCTGTAGTTTAAGTGGAAAACACACAATAAACCCAACTACTGTTTGAACACCTTTTACAGATACTCACTGTTTCTTTTCAAAAACGCCAGTTATAACAGTTGCAGTTTTAACAGGCACTCAGCCAGCAAACAAAAACTGATTGGCAACAGAAAAGCTAACTTTGAAACCTCCTCACCACTAAAAACAGAGTTAAACACACACATACATATTCCTAGGTCAAAAGCTTCATATTTTCAGACCACTTTCAGTAGATACAACCCCATTAGTGGTTCTTAAAAGGTTCATAAAAGACATTCCAACTCTGCCATGTAATTTTCACTGTGCAGCAGAACTGACTCATGACTCAACCAACAGCCATGCAACCCCAGCAGTAGCTAATGCAGCTTAGAAATGCTCTGCAAATGTTAGACAGTGCTTCTCAGAGGATCTCGCAATCAATGTTTACATGCCATAAAATTATGTCAAGAAAACTAAAAAAGCCAAATGAGAAATCAGTTTTAAAAAATCTCTATTATGTTTAAATTGGCATAAGCCACTATCTAAATACCACACTACAATTTGCATTATTTTTACCATATACCAATCTTCTTCCACAATTCCTCACAGTAGAAAATTACAACAGAATTGATGCAGGCCTTTTGATGAAATGTTTTCTGCTTTCTGGGTTCCTTTGCACTGTTCTTTTGACTTTATTATAAAACTTAAATGAAAAGAGAAAAATCTGAACATGGTTTTTGCCAACCCAACCACATTAGTCCTCTCATTTTCATTTCCAGTGGAGTCTCATTCACATTTTAACATTTGTCAACTGCACTGCAGCTTCCAGTTATAACCAGGCATCCAACAACAAGCATGAAGTAGCCCAAGTGTTTAGACAACAAATGTATATAGCAATCTACTAATGAATTTGTTCACCAGTATACTCAATTTGTTTATCATGACCCCAGAGACAAAGAACTATTCAATGACTTTCCAAAATGGTATTTCAATACTAGGCAAGACAGAAGATATAGCTCATATAAACCCCAAACCTGAGGCATTTCCGGAATAACCTGTTTCAGTGGATGCACAACTAGTATTACAAATATTTGCTTTTGTGTATTTTGCATTTCTAATTTCAATAGGTCTCTTCCAAACACTCAGGTTGATTTTGAACCTTTGCTGTTGATTTAAAAAAAAAAAAAAAGAACAAAAAAACCCAACCAAAAACCAACCAAATAACACTCACCACCAACAAAATAATCAGACAGAAAGGTAAAATAGCTTCCCATGTGTTATGCCTACAAAGCTGAAAAGGACTAATTCATTCTTTTGGAGACATTAAAGTAAAAATACTTTATAGGTGGCATATTTTTAGAAGGGTCTCTCTGCCATGAAATGAGATCTTTGCAGATGGAAGAATTCTTCACTGACTGGAAGAAATTCCATCAAGACATTACTTTCATGAGAAATATTGACCATCTTGCAATGGGAAGAAAAGACCTGCATTTTTGTGAGCAAGATTGTTCAGTGCCGTGGATGGCACAAGTGGGAGTAGATCAAGTGTTTTGCTTTGGGCTAAAGTCACATATGAAAACAATGAGTCAATTTTGAAATGGGACTGCAAAGGTTATTTTAATGCAGATTAACTAAACTTCTTTGCATTGGAGGATCCTCCACCTTCCTAGGCCAAGAGCAACTCTAATGCACTAATCCTTCCTACGGCACCGAGTTACCCCAAACCACACCAAACTGTTTGGTAACCATCAAAACTATGGTGATGCTAGCAGCATAGATTACTTGGAAAAACACAGCAACCATCCAAACCTCATCTACAGTATCATCTCTAACATTGCTGATAACAGAGGTAAGCCCACAAGGAAATGGTCTAACAGAGTTTACCAGTAAATCAGCATAAATCTTCGGCATTGTCTTGGTTTGAAAGACAGGTGTCTGCTAGGGAAGGCTGGAATTTACATTCTCCTCTTGGAATGGAGAATGTAAACCCCCTGCCTCCTGATCATTATAATTTTGAAATTAAGGGGCTCTCAGGTAAAGATATGAAAATAGGAATAACAGTTCTTTACTAGTATGTATAACAAGGCAAACAAACAACAACTACGGCATTAAAAACAAAACAGAACTAGGAACCTCATGACAGCCTTCTCAACTGAGAAGGGATGGAGGAGAGGCTTTGCTTCACAAAACCCTGGGGCAGTCTGATCCCAGTGCCCCTGCAGGATTCTGAGGAGCACCAAGCTGGAACAGCAATAATGGGCAGAAATCCTGGGCTGGTGGATGAGATGTACCAGAAGCTCCAGGGTGGTAGCTGGAACTGCTGGGACGTGCTGGCAGAACAGGGCAGTTTGGGGCTGCAATGCAGAGAAATCCAGAGCAATGCCAAAGTAGCAGCAGGGGCAGGACAGCGGCAGCTGGGCTCCCAGCAGGGCAGGGAGAGGCAAGCTCAGGATACCCTGGGCACCCGAGCAGATGGGGACAGCTCCCTCTTTTAGTGAGGTAGCTGTTAATAAGGGTCCCTCTTACGAGCAGAGGCTCACCCCACAAAAGAAGAGGAAGAANGCATTATCTGGGCTAATTGAGGCTTTGTCTTGGATTTATTGGATGTCAGACTTCGGCCGTGTATTCAAAGATAGCATCTAATTATTCAGAAAGAGAATATAGGTTCCTTTGTATGTTTCCATTGTTTGTTTTAACGTAATTTAAGAGAAGAAGAAGAAGAAGAAGAAGAAGAAGAAGAAAAGATGAAGCAGCAACATCAGCCGTGGCAGCCTCTTTTCCCTAAGCAGCAGTAGCTCTGACCGTCCTTTTCTGAAGCCCCAGAGCAAGAGAGCTAGCAGCTGCCCCAGTCCTCCTTTAACTACCCCAAATCTCATGGGTATCTCTGTCCCTCAGAGAGAAACTCCCAAGAATGAGAGAAATGTAACCAGATCCCCTTCTTCTCCCTGAGCTTGGCCACTTCTTTGTTTTCTTAAGTACCTGTAAGTGCCCAGTAGACAGTGTTTCGTAGCAACTTATGGGAAAAATTCTGTAAGTAAGAAAGAATAAAAAAAAAAAAAAAACAAACCTAACCCCCAACAAGCATGAAGAACTACAAAATACAGCAAAAAAGTGTCAATTCATTCATTACACAAGCAAAGCTAAAAAAATCCGTAAGGAACTGCTATGCTATCATAAAGGCATCTTCACATTTCTACACAATACTGATGATTATAGACAAGGTCCTGCAACAGACACAATGACTTGTAGGAATGAACAAGCAGGAATGAACTAGATAGAAGAACAAAACACTCATTTTTTAATATGATACAGCAATATTACAAAACTGCGATAACAGAAACATTAAGTAGCCTGAAATGACAGGCTACTCCAGTAGATTCACAAGGGAAAAACCCCAAAGCACTTTTCCCTCAAGATTGCTTATCTGCTGGACTCAGGCTAACTAAGATACCAGAAGCAACCCAGATGAGGCAGTGGGGAAGCTCTCCTGGACCAAGTTACTCCCAAGAGCACCATGTTTCAACTTCTAGATTGCTTTGACTCCCCAGCTGCCCCATACCTTTCAGGGTAATACAGATTTGGCCACACCAGTGCACTAAATATGAAACCTGGTGCCACTTTCATTAAAATTAAAACATTCTGGTCAAAAGTAAGAGCAAATGGCTGGTACCTGTATTATACAAATGACAGAAATAATTTATCCTATGTTTTTCCTCTCCATGTGCTCCTTTTCAGGGAAGAATAACCATACCACAAGTCGGTAGCCTCTAGTTATTTTAGTCAGATTGACTTATATTATGCTGAGAAATGTACACATGCACATATCTAAGCAGATCAAACATATATTTGTTTTTCTGTTTATTTTGATTTATGTTAATTAAACATCTTCAACAAGATGCAAGGAAAATTACTTAGCTCCAAGCTATAATGATTTCTTTTCAGAAGCAGGGCAATAATAAACTCTGTCAATGCTTTCACCAAAACTTGCTATTAAAATATGCAGAAAAATGTTTGCAAGGAAGAAAGAGCAGCAAGGGACAGAAGAGACAACCACAAACAGGCACATAAATATGCAGCTTTTAATAGGCAGTGCAGATTTCTATTTTCATATTTTAAGTGTCCTCACCCTTGAGTGAGCACAAAGAATGGGAGCGACAGGGCAGATGCAACAGTATCAGTAACAAAAGTAATACCAGCCAGATCTTGCTGCCTCTGTTTGACTGACAGTTCACTTACCTGCCTCCTCTTCTTTTTTTTCCTTTCTTCAGTAATCACAAAATGTATTACATGTTTTGTATCACACATTTTGCTGGAGCCTAAACGCACGGAGGCAAGAAACAATTTCCCTGATGATATTACACGGTGCAGGCTAAATGCGAGGCCTTTGTGGCAGGCCTGAAACTTAATTTGTGCAGCTTGTGAACCATACAATGGCACAGGGCTCTGGCAGGGCTGCTCACCTCCTAACTTAATTCCATCCCAATCTCCTGGCTGTGATTACATATTCCTATGTGCTGCATCCCAGGGTTAAGTACTTTCAATGGTTATACTAACAATACCTGTTAAGGACTTAACATCCTAGCTCAATGACTCCAGCTAAAAGAATGAGCAAGAGTCCTGTTTTAGATGATTTCATATATTTACATTTTTGTTTTGATTTTGAGTTCAAGTAAGTACCAAACAAACAACAAAGTAACACCTAAGGGAAAAATAGCAATGTCATAACCAATGTTTTGCCACAATTATGAAGATCTTTATAAAGCCGTACTAGATATACAGATTCTCTAAGTTTGAGCATTGAAAGGAAAAGTCAAAAAATGTAGTACATAACATATATGGTATATGATATCTATGATACATATAGATACACAGAGATATATAGATACATGTGATACATACATAGATGTATGTGTGTGGGCACAGATATGAGTGCATTTCAAGAGAGATATTTTTCCTTAAAGAAAAATATTTTGCCTTTTTAAAACTAGGTTTGTGGTTCCTGTAAGAAATACAACATAGTTATTATGCATAAAAAGCAATTATCAACTAGTGTTTAATTTCTGTCTCCTAGAATTTTTGCTAGATAATAATCTCAAATATATGTTTAAAATATTTAAAGGATATTAATGATTCTTCCGTGTTATTAGATCTATATCTCTTTACACATTTGTATGACCTACTACTGAAGGAAGTAGTTTATAACACACATCAGAAGGAGCACTGATTTTTCCTTTTGTATAGGTGTGTCTCAGAGGGGTATCCAGATATTCAGCATCCATAACTATCCAGAAATTTCACAGTTCTGTGCTAACAAAGAGCAGCCAAGAATTGAGACAGTCACAAGCTAATATAAAGACATATGTATTTGCTGGTGTCATAATGGGGTTATTGTTCCTTGTTTCTGGATTTATTTCTTGCCTTTTTCTTGCTGTTCTTTAAGTGCTGAATTATTGTTCCTCAAGCAGGAGGCTGCTTTAGGTATCCCACGAGAAGGAAAGCAAGAGATAAAAGATACAGTCACCTCTTTATCTACCTGTCTTCTGTACTCTTCCAGCCTATCTGACTTTAAACATGCTTTACAGTAATTTTTGTTACAAGTTGACATTTCAGTGGCATTTCACTGCCCCAAATATACTTAATTTATGACCAAAGATTCCACCATTTGTCAATCAATTTTTTTTCTTTGATATTAACAATGATTGCGAGCAGCAGGAGGTACAAAGTCTGCCTGAAAACAGAGGAAGCTCAGATAAACCCAGAGCTTACAGACCAGAATTGCAGCCAGTGAAGCTTGCAAGAATTTTACTTTTTCTGACAAAGGAAAAAGAGGATAATATTAAGGATTACTCCGAATTTTAAATTCAATTAAAATAAGTTAATTATATTTAAAAATAGGAAAGAGGATTACTAGCTGTATTCTTCAATTAGCAGGATAAATGCTTAACTAAAGAGAAAGGGCATTTTTCTCCTGCTGCATCAGGTGGGGTGGATCTCAAGAAAAATAAAAACAGAGTAAGTTACTGTCATGGGAATTTCCTAAGAAGAATCAGTTCTGCTGAGAAGGTTTTAACTAATAATCTTGTTTCAGATTTGAAATAAGGCCTCCTCTGGGGTGTCCTCCTTATCCTCCTTAAAATAAAAAAAGGACAGAGAGCTCCTGGAGTGTCTGATATTTCACTCCCCAGAAAGAAGGTTGAGTAATCCAGAAATATAACATTTTCATACACAGTTTAATTATGATACAGACTATTCAAAATTATAGATTTATGAATCTTCACCATGGGAAAAGTTAGAAGGGCCAAGGGCAATGGGGAAAGTCATTAATTTAGCAGTCAACTGATTAAGGAAGGATAATCAAAAGGGATATTTAAGGGGTCTTTAAAAAGAGAACCAGACAAATAACAAACCAAGAATTATGCATTGACAAGAGACATGTCAGCTGATAGCTATGTGCTACTTTACCAAAAGATAAGTCTACTCTTTTTGTGTTTAAATGTTTGCATACATATTAAATGACATTCAAATATATCAAAATCTTCCATACATCCTTTTAAACTGATTAAACAAGAACAACATTTCATCTAATTCCAGTGCAATTTTGTTTATTTTTCTCTCAAACTTTGTTCATCGCAAAGGTGAGATAACAACCAAACCAACAAGTCAGGTGAGTGTGTTACAAATTTCTTGGGATAGAGCTGTCTGTCTCTAAAAATAATGGGGATTTGTTAAACACAGCCTACACAGGTCCCACAATCCATGGATACTTTTGAAAAGCAAACAATAAGCCTACTAATTAGCTATATCATAGGGGGTTTTATTGAATAGTTGTTTTGTGTTGTTTTGTGGGGGGTGTTTTCTTTTTGCCAGTGCTTGTTTTCCTTGGTTTTCTCTTGAACAAAGACAGGCTATGGGTCATCAAAGCTCCTTTTCCTCTTCTGATTGATGATTAAAAGCCTTACGACCATCCCACATCAACAAAATTAAATACAATCTACATACACAGACACTGATAGTTAAGCTACAGACTTAATGACAAAAAAAGATCAGAAAATTTAAACGGCCATTAGTTCCCACATTCCAAGGTTCTTATATGAAATATGGAAAGTAACAGATTAGCAGCATTTACTATAAGACATCCCTATAGACAACTAGCAACCGAAAGGAGAATAAATTCCAGGTAATTTTGATGCCCAAGTCACATAAATACTGTGCAATAGTTGTCATCTAGAAGAAATTGGATTTTCTGCTTCACAGGAAACACTGATGCTTCATATTAGTTTCCATCAGTTATTGGAATAAATGGATACACATGTGCATTAATATATACATAATTATGTATTTATATAACAAAAACCTAGAATCCTGGATAACAATAAAGTTCAAGAAACATTTGATTGAAAAAGAGTGATGCACTAAGGTTATTATTTTAGACCACTAATTTTTCAAAGTACAAAGTATTTTATTTTACTCTGTTTTTGCTTTTTTTTTTTTTTTCCAGCTGCAGTGACTCCTGGAAGTTCTCAATCTATTTTCAACAGAGTATGCTTCAGACCCTGGGTAGAAAACCATAACAGTCTGTCTTAGAGTACTCTCCTTCTTTAACACCTCCAATATTTTTGAGAGATCCATTCCAGATCCTCAGTGACAGCATTGTTAGTTTAAATTTATCCAAAACAATTATTGTCCTTACTTATGTCATTTCTCCCATCCTCATTTAAAGAGAACTTGGTCTTGCTTAAACTCTGATAAATAAGGCATCTTTCCGCCTTGCCTTGTAAAATAGCTTCTTCAATTTCTTGCTGATCTTTCTTTGCCCTCATTCCTGCCCAAAGTCATCACTCTTGTGATTGTTTTCTTGAAAAACTACATGCAGTATCTCAAATAAACTCTCATAAGGTTTTTTTTTCTCCAACAGAGTCCCAATGCATCCATCCCACCATCACATTTTTTATTTCCCTAAGGAAAATTATATTTTTGCAGACTCTGCAAATTTTATCTGTGTCACTACGCAAATTACACTTCAGCCTAGGAAACAGAAAAGATTCTGCTCTTCAGGTTTTCTTAAAAAATAGACATCTATTTCATTGATTGTTACATGTAACCACTCTTGGCCAGTGGAGAGATCAGTTATTCTATATAGATCTGAATATTATATCATAATAATATCACCCTAGGTAGATGTGATTTGTAGTGAGGGTGGGGGTGGGGGTAATGCTTCCACTGTGGGCAGGCTCAATATTTCACAGAGCACAGGAGCCACACCAGGTGACATTTTGCTCTGAACAGTCCATTAAAATTAATTCCTCTTGCTGCAATTACTTTTTACTTAAAAAAAAAAAAAAGAGAGAAAAAAGGCCAAATCCCCACCCCCAAAACCAGAAATAGTTCAGACAAAGGCACCTGGAAACAGAGACCTAAAATTAGGGCACATTTGAGGGGCTCTCTGGATCCTTAATAGTCATGTTCAGAGAATCCGTCCATCCTGACTCAACCTCTGCTTAGAGAAGTGCATCAAGAGAGGAATCAGAGAAGAGGCACCCTGTGTGTAACTTCAGACTCCTTATAATAGGCTGTCTTAGTGTTCTCAGCACTATTATATGGCCCACATGAAGAAAAGCTGACTAAGTCATGGCAAAACGTAGTTCCCACCCCTTTATTCCCAAGAATATACAGTAGAAATAGATCTAAGTAATGAAAGAGTGACACTTGTACTGGGTGCACCAGGTACAATTCATGATTTGTGGTTTTTGTTCCCCAAATGTATTTTATTTAATTGTAAATTTGTCCCCTACACATCCAAAAAGTGGACTTCAGAAATCATTAAACTTCAGAACAATCCATTCTCACATACTCAGCTTGCAGCTCTGGAGGAGAATTTGTCAAATCATCCTAGAAAAGTTTTTTCAAGACAAGTTTCATGCAGTTGCCTGAAGGGCAGGGATAGAGAAGAGGTGGTGTTCTTCAATAGATCAGGTGTTTGAACATTCACACAGAAATGCAAAGTCAGGGCTAATCGCTGCTCTGCTTGAGAATTGCTTTCAGAAGACAATTTTAAATGCTATCACAGAAGGTAAGAAAAAGAGGTCAGGGGATGACTAGGCATCCCAATTGCTCATCATCACTGCTTCACTTAGGAAAGATAATTAAAATGTTCACACCAGGAGGGATATCTTCCCATAGGAGTACACTTATTGTCCTGACCAATAGACTAGAAAGTCATCTTAGGATATCTTCATGTTATGCAAGTTATTTATAAAAAATTAATTGCACCTATAACTAAACATACACCTTTAAGTTCTCTTAAGAGAGAGGGCATTCTGTTAAGCTATTCATTGATCAGTACAAGGAATTTGACCTAAGAGCTGGAACCAAAAATAAATATCTTGTTTGTTTTACATCATACTGTTGTGATTACAAAAGCAGCCCCTGTTAGCAGGTCACTTTTTGCCTACCTAGAATTGCAAACACTTTCAAATTCTGGCAGTCCAAACTTCTGATTAAGCTTTTTACAGTCCAGTTACCAGCCTGAAAAGTTATATATACTTTTTTTTTACCTTCCCTTCATCTTCTTTTCATTCCGTTCTTTTGCCTAAGATCTCCATCAAAACATGTATCAAATAAGTTAATAGGATAGAGATGAAAGTAGAGGAAAGAAAAAACAGATTTCTGGGAAAACAAAAGTTATGAACAGAGAGTAAACCTGAGAGAAAGTGGAAAGTGTGGAGAGGAAAAGTGAAATTAAGAGGAGTGTTTGGTGAGCAGCTTAGTGGGAGAGAATTGTGGGGAGATGAATGAGTGACAGAAATGAAGACAACATCAGAATAGATGACTGGGTGATAGCAAATGGGCAGAATGACTCTAAACATAACAAACCATCATAGACAGAGTTAGCAACAAAGAAAGCAAGATTCCTAAATAAAATAATTGTATTTTTAAATACTAAGCGTATGTAAGTTTAAATAATCTCATATATATAGTATATAGTTACAAGGCAGATGGGATCAGGGGAAATCAGCCATGACCCGCACAGCTGGAGACCATACCAGTGACATTTTTTAACATCATGGATCCATGAGGTTTTACACTCATGCACACAACCTGAATACTTTCAGAACTGAAACTTTGCAGAGCCAGTGCTGTGTCTTCTCACCCACTGTCGCTCCAATGGGAGTGTGGGTGCTGCTGGCTGGGACACATGGTATTGCAGCCACCTTGCAGTGGCAATGATTTTCTGATTATATTTCTCTTTCTTTCATACAACTAATATATTGACCGCCTCTACAAATAGGAGCAAGAAATTGATCTTTACAGCAGTAGGTGGCTTAACTGGCAGACAGCAGTGATGTCTGCTTTGATGATTTGGAAGAATCCCGCTGACAGGAACCCAAAGTTGGTTCCCTTAGCAACAACAGATGATGCATGACTGTATTATGTTTGATTCTCCAAACATCATTTCAGCTCCTCCCTGAGATTTAGTTCTTGTTTGTTTGTCAAGCTTGTGTCTCTGAAAAGCATGTTCCAATGAAAGACTCCGAAAATTAATCCTCCACCCATTTCTCAGTAAAAACATGCCTTTTCACTCACTTTTCACTCACACTTTCAATCAAGCAAATGAGATTGGGCCCCTCTCCAGATTTCACTGCCAGGACAAGTAGAGTTCTTCCCAGGAGGGATAAAAGAGAATTTGTCACAAGAGCAGAAGTTAACCACCACAGCCCACCAGGTGGAGGCCCACCAGGTGGACTGGGGAAGGAATGTCAGATTAATATTGATCCTGCATAAAGTGGAAAATGGAATATAGATAGTGTGGTTTTGTAATCTAGGTAAAAAAAACATGCAGAAGAACTGCTCCGGGTGTGCTTTAGGCCATGGAATATGGGACCTAATTAGCCATTAAGAGGGCATTTTGATAAAAAGAGAATATATATATTAATATTATATATTATGAATATCAGATAACCCTCCAGGATACAAATAAAAGTATGATCCTGGAGAAAGATAATTTCATAGAAGTAAATCAAATTTAATGCAATGAATATTGCACTTGCAAGTGTTCAAAAGAGGGGTGTATTAAAATAGAGCATAAAGAATTCTCTACCATTCATAACACAGATGCAAATGTTACAAGACAAACATAAAGGATGGGGAATATTATTAACAGTGACCCACCCTGGCTTCAAGGATAATGAACGTCAGTACACATGAATACAAGTACTCACACCTAGAGAATTTGAACTGGCATATTAGAAAGTGCAGAAAGAAGAAAATATCTTTAGAGAAGCAGGGTTCTGTAGCCATATTTTCCTTTTCGAGGCTTTTGTTGCTTTCCCACTCCTCCCTCTACGAACACATGAATTAGCTCATTCTAGGCCCGATGCCTCCCGCAAGGCTGATGACTTACTTTGCCAAGAGGGCATACTGTTGCTTCCTGGTCAGCATGAGATGCACCAGGGTGACAAGCTGAATTTCAGCAGATCAGTCTCCAGCCTGCAATGGTTTATCTGAATATTCCACTCCAGGTACAGGGCCTGTTGAACTTCATGACCAAACCCTTCTGCCTATTTCTCCAGCCTCTGAAAACACCTCTGAAGGGTTGAAAAAGCATCTGGGAGCTCTATCAAGAATTCCTCCCCACTTAGGGTCATCTGCAAGCTTGCTGAGAGTGCTCTCTGTCCATTCATTCAGCTCATTAATGAGGATATTAAGCTACATTAGACCTAGTATTTACCCACCAGAGGAGTCGCCCAGGGATTGGTCTAGAGCTGGGCTTAGTACAAATGATCTCAATGATTTCAGCCAAGCAGTTCAGTCAGTTTTCAGTCCCACACCTGCCATTTACCCAGTCTATACTCCATTGGTTTATCAATTTTGATATCATAGGGGACAGGGCTGAAGTCAAGATAAACAATGTCCATGGTTCTCCCCTCACCACCCATCCTGTTGTCTGACTGTAGAACAGAATGTTCAGACACAATTTCCCCTATGTTAATATTGCATGCTGCCTATTCCAAATCACCTTCTTGTCTTTTCATGTGTCTGGAAATGGTATCCAGAATAGTTTTCTCCTTCATCTTCTTAAGGATCAAGGTGTGGCTGGCCAACTTCTACTACCTCAGATCCTCCTCCTTTCCTGTTAATAGGACAGAAGTGGCACTTCCTTCCTTCCAGTCCAGTACTCAGGAATCTTCCCAACCATTCAAATATAATCTGGAGCGGCCTCACAGTGACATTGGACATCTCCCTCAGCGTTTGGTGGGTACATCCTTTTTGGGTCACGACTGCTTCAGCACTCCCTAATCTGATCCTCCTGCATCAAGAGCAAGTCTTCCACACTCAACTTTCCCACAGGTCTTAGGGAGTCAGGATTCTTAAGGGCTAGTCTTAACAAAATAGACCAACATGAAGATATCACTGAGTACCTTGGTCTTTTTCCAAGTGCTCTGTTACCAGGTTCCCTGCTTTATCTAGCAGAATATCCATATTTTTCTTGGCTTTCTTTTTTTGTTGAAATACCTGTATGGAAGTCCTCTTGGTTGACCTTCTTGCCAGATTGAACTCCACGTGGATTTAAGCTTTCTTGGCCCTGTCCCTCCACACTAGCACAGTGTGCCTATACTTCTGTGGCACTAATGCCAATTGTATGCTTTCTTTGTCCGAGTTCATTCCTGTAGGTCTTCTCAGATCCTTTCCTGGCTTTCTGTGCAGGGAGTAGATCATTCTTGAGATGTGAGCACATGGCTTTGGAAAATCATCCAGCTCTCCTAGCCTCCTTCTCTACAGGATCATATCCTACAGTATCCTTCCAAGCACATCGTGAACAGGCCAAATCTGTCCTCCTCCTGAAAGACAACAGCTTGATCCTCATTTTTGCCACCTTTTAGGATCATACCACATCATATGCACAGCAGCCAAGGTTCCTACACCCAGCCATCAAATCCTTAAATAATTTTTTTCATTGTGTCCTGAATCTCCAGACTGGCCGTTCTATGAAGGGGTAGCAACACTTTGTTTCATGAGGCCCTACTGTCAGCAATATCAGACTTATTAAGAAAACACATTGCTCAAACCTCCCTGTTGTTGAACCCCTCTGTTCCAAAATCCATCTAAGTTCAGGTATTTTCCTGATGCAGTAAAATATAATCCTGTGGTTTAGATACTTCATTAGTAAGTGCTTTTATCCTTATCTGTGTGTTTAATAAGTATTGAAGGTCTTTTCTTCCATGAATTTCTCTAATTGCTTTTAAACCAATTTATACTTTGGCACCTACAGCATCCTTTGGCAAGGAATTCTACAGCTTAATTAAGCATGGTTTAAAGCAGCACTTCCTTTTGTTCCTCTTTAAACCTCTCATTATTTAATTTTGTACTTTCCAGTTCTTGTTTTATAATAAATCATGAATAATCATTCTTCATAAATTCTTCCATGATTTTGGATATAGTTACTTAAATATACTCCCTCAGGTCTCTACTTAAGAAAAAAGCTACTACTTCTAAGTATCTTTTGAATCTTTACAGTCTCTCTTGCAGCTCTTCCATACCTCTGGTAATCTTTATATCCCTTCTTTTCACCTTCCCCAAATTATTATGCTACCTTTGAGATGAGGGGATCAGAAAATCTAACATCTGAGATTTAAACACACCAGAAAGATATATATGTTGACTTACAGTAGCGCCTCTTAGTTTTTCCTTTCCTTTCATCTGTTCCAGAAAATTCCTACACACACACTTTTTGAGCACAGAATTTGTGTTTAGAGGCACTAAGGTGTTTTTTTTTTCTTTTTCTTNTTTTTTTTTTTTTTTTTTTTTTTTTTTTTTTTTTTTTGAGAGAGAGAGCGAGGAAGGGTAATACAGAGTTTCTCAATGATATAGTAACTAGTTTGTATCTGATCTGAGTTTCACTTGCTCTGAATTTCATCTGCTGTTTTTTTACTCAGTCGTATCTGGATAGTGAAATCATTCTGCAGGTCCTCAATTTGGGTATTGGTTTTACTCTACTGTATAATTTTGTATTATCTAAGATTGTTACCTAATATTTTGTCATTTTTCCAAATAATTTATGAAGAATTGAAGTTTAGCATCCTTCTATTTATTTGTTAGGTAGGAATCATTTTGGACTGTGTTCATTTGTCCTTTTGCACTGTCTTTCAGCCTTTACAATTGCAAGATTTTATTGCTGGCTATATAATTGTATTTGGGAAAAGCCCCTCCTTTCTGTATGATCTCTCTTTTCTTAAATTAAAATCAGGCAATTTCTTCTAAAAGGAAACTTTCTTCCCTATACCCTATATTACCTTGGAATCTTATCTCCTCTTTGACAGCTTAAACTTTGTGTCCAGAAACTCTCAACTCTCTCCTCTCTCTTATCGTCTCAATGGGACAATGGTTCATGACATCTACATCTTACTCAAGAGGAAGAATTAATGTGGTTCTCAGTTAACCTGAGGATAAATAGAGAAACAACCAGTAATCAAACTCTCCCACTATCAAAGCACCATTCTCAGTTAAACTCTGACTCTTCCACAGGACAGTCTCAGTATGAATCTGCAAACCTTTTACCTGGTACAAACATTGCTTGCACAATCCTTTTTGTCTTGATGCTGTATCTACTCAAATGGTCTTTCTCAGTTTCTGCCAGCTTAGAGGTAGAAGTGTGCTATGTTGTAACTCTGTATGTTGAAAACACACCCATTTGTTTTCCTAGGCACACTGGCACAAGAATCAATATTTCGTGAAGATCACCTCATGCATCCAATGCCATTCACAGAATCACAGCATGATTAACCTTGGAAAACACCTCCAAGGTCACCAGGTTCAACATTTGACTGATCACCACCTTGCCAACTATAGCACCAAGTGCTACATCCAGTGGTTTCTTGAACACCTCCAGGGATGATAACTCCACCACTTCCCTGGGCATCCCATTCCAGTGCTTGACCACACTGTCAGTGTCTGACTCACGTCTGACTTGAACCTCCCTTGGCAGATCTTGAGGCCATTTCCTTTTGTCCTGTCACTGGTTGCCTGGGAGAGGAATCCAACCCAAACCTTGCTACAACCTCCTTTCAATCCATTAACATTCATGACAGGTAACCAGGCCCATGGTTATGCTCCATGCAGAAAACTCTGAGACTTCCTTTCCTCCATCTCAGACTGTTACACCCCCAGTCACTCAAACCTAGGACTAAACCAAGGTTCTTTTTCTCTCAGTAGACACAAAGGAGAAATTCCAAACCTGTATTCGCAAGAAGTGAAAACACACAAAAGTTTACTGGAACACTATAGAAAATTAGGTAACATTGCAGAGGAGTAAATACAACATAAC
This sequence comes from Cyanoderma ruficeps, assembly GCA_008694505.1. Classification (NCBI taxonomy): domain Eukaryota; kingdom Metazoa; phylum Chordata; class Aves; order Passeriformes; family Timaliidae; genus Cyanoderma; species Cyanoderma ruficeps. The sequence continues at coordinate 11,366,194 of VZDJ01006092.1, read as the reverse complement.
ATCACTTATCCCAGCATAGAGTTAGACCACTGAACATGGAAAACCTTTAAACCCATTCGCTGTTACATTCTGTGAAAAGAGAGAGGAAGAAGAAAAAAGCGAGGAAAACAGAAAGACAAGACAGATATAGCAAAACAGACATAGCTACCAGCTCCGGGGTTTCAGCAATGTAAGACTCCAAGATGAAGGTAGGGTTAAAGGACAACGTGGTTGCCTGTGGTGGTCATTCTTAAACCTTGTGTGCCCACATGGAGCCTTCCTCCCAGGAGGGGCTTCTGGTCTCTTGGCCACTCAGTGAACGGGTTTGGCAAAACTGGAGCTGCCTCCTGTGTGCCACAATTGACCAACACTGCAGGGCTGGGCAGTATGGGGGACAGGGCACTATCTAACCACAGCAAGGCCTGACCGACCCCCTACCACACATTCTAAGCCCCCAAGATGTCTTGAAACAGATTGCCTTTTCCAGTCTCTGACACAGGCACATACAGTTTTATTCCAAATTTTATTTGGTCTTCTACATTTCAATTTGGAGAGAGACAGAGTAAGAAGTAACTGAAAATCATAGGTTATTTTTTTATTCTTCTTTTAAACCACCAAGTTTCATCTTTCTTCTGACTGCTCCTCTCCCTGTACTCCACAGGTTTCTCCTCTTCAGCTCTCCTCTGCCTTGGCTTACTCCACAAACATAGCTTTGCTAGTGCTGGGGTTTTAACAGTTCATGAGCTTCCTATCCAGCAGGCTTCACAACCACTCTGTTAAGACTTGTGGTTACAACTATGAAACAACGTTAATCTTTTCTTCATGGACACTGATTTTAAACTAAATGTATTTAGAATCAGGAATACACTTAGTGTCACCAGCAGTGGGCGACTCTGAGACCTGGCCAGCTGGGAGTGGCAAAATGAAATAGGGTTGGGAACGATGAGGGCTATCTGAAAAATAACTTTAATAAAGGAGCAAACAAAAGCGTAATTAAGTGTTATAAGCAGTATGGGATAATCCTTGAAGACCCTGACAATGGGGTAAACCTAACAATATATACTAAATCATGAACCAATTAATAACAAGAACTCAGAACATTGCCTTATATGTAAACTACTGTTAACCAATCACAAACAAGAACTTGAAACATAACCTTTTTTGGCATGAACATATTTACATAACCTTTCCCATGATTCCATTCTCCTCACCATAACCTAACTAGATGTTTCCTTTTGTAACATCCCGCTCCCAAGGCCTTAAATTGATGCTTTCATTGTTAATGAAGGCTAGGTCTCTATCCATCTCAAACAGCTGAACTCTCACAACTTAGCAATGGTGTATCCTTAAATCAGGACAGTAGGTATGATCAGGTACAAATCCAGGCTTTTTTCTGAAAAGTGAGAAAACAAATTTCTGACTGCACGCTGAAGTACCTTATGCCATTTGTTTCACTTCAATACTGAAGAAACTTTAAATGTGAGAAAACAAAATTTCATTCTGTTAACCAGCAACTCAATTGCATCCCAAACACCAGCTATACATGAATCATCACAGCAGCCTTGCATTCCCAGAAGAGCTGTCACAAATATATAAAATGAATAAATGAGTATCTTTGCCGTTACATGTTCTTACTCTTGCTGCCCCACTCCATCAGGGAAAAAAATCAAAGCACACAAATAGAAAACTCATTATTTCTTACTCCTAATCCCTGTCAATATAAATCACCCTTTTTCATACATTGTATAACCTTTGTCCTATAGGTTTACACAGTTAACACCAAGAGCATATAAATATGGAGAAGTCATATCACTGCAGCAGAAGTCATCAAATGAGTTTCAAATAACTCAAACAGAAGATTTATATTTTTCCATTTCTAGTGGCTTTGTCAATTTGCATTTTCATTCTCTTCTGTCATTTTTGTTTCTCTACTGACTTTTAAAATCAACATTTTTCTTCCTTTGTCTTGAACTTGTTCCAGACTAAATAAGGAAATGTGCTTGATCTGTGCCATGCATAATATATAGGGCTCATAAACATCAACATTTCAAGTTTTCAAAGTTGCAGTGAAGCAAAGAGAACACTTCAAATACCTATTTTGACATACTTTCTCATTCTCAGCAACAACACACAGTCTGACAGCCTCAATACACATGATCACCTATTTCAGACTAGAGGGAGAAGATTTTAAAAACTAGTTTTGTGTATATCAAAAAATTGAAAGCAGAAAACTTAAGGAGATGTCTGCAGAATATTGTTCATGTTGCAAGTTCTTTAATTCCATCAAAATGGAAAATAGTGTGAAGTAAATTGTGTTAACACCGTAGAGAAAGTAATATACAATTAAAAAAAATTAAACAGCATTGTAAAATTCATTGAAAGGTGCAGAAGAATAGCAGTGTAACATTCTCTCCATCTTGATTTAGCATTTTGTGTATCATTAATTTTAATAGATTCTGTGCATGTTTGCTGTCAAAAAATGAATATATATTTAAAGCTGGTCTCTCTTATCTAATCCAAATTAGGATATCTAAAACTCAATTCTTTTCAAATCCTGAAACCAATACTCTAATAAATAGAAACCAACAAGTCATGAGACAACTTGTAACTTGTTCATTGCAGTTCCCTGGTACTCACCCTTAAATTAAATTAAGAGGAGAGTTGTCTACTAAGAAGGATCATTTTGTTTGGTAAAGGTAATGAGAAAGCAAAACAAACAACTTCAGCTGTGCTAACGAGATATGGAGACCTTACTAATGAATATGCAAAAGACAAAAAACAAAATAAAATAAAATAAAATAAAATAAAATAAAATAAAATAAAATAAAATAAAATAAAATAAAATAAAATAAAAATTGCATAACTGCTGTCTCAGCCATGTTCACTAATCCTTTTCCTTTCTATTTTACAGAGAATTTCAGTCTAGTCAATTCATTTTACGAAGAAGGGTAACAGCAAAATTGAGGTTTGGGCAAACAAGATTAAACAGTAGCAACAGTATTTTACAGTGAAAGAGGATTAGACATTGTAGGAATTATTTTCTAACAAGTTATGTGGTCTTCTGGTTGGACTGAAATGTTATTACATGTGTAAATTACACATATAAAATTAATTTAAACAATTTATTTGTTGTCAGTCACTGATTTCCATTAGTAAAACATTAAACAGGGCAAAAGGTAGTATAGAAGTTTATAGCTGAAGGCTAGAGAAACCAAGAGGGGGAACATTATAACCGTCTCTACTGAGCTAATAGGACAAGAGAGCAAAAAATGAAAAAGAAATTAAAAAAAAAAAAAGAAGAAAAAAGATTCATCATTTAAAATATGCAGAATAACATACTTGAAGAGTCTCTCAAGTAATTATTTAAATCTAGATTCAAGACTGAAGACAAATTGTAGAAAGAAAATGATTAGAAAATCTTCTGGAGTTAACTTGTGCCATTTCTGCCAATCTTGTATTGACTCTGAAAGAACCATTATATGGGTTTCCATCAGCTTCACAGGCAGTCCTCTAGCAGTGATATTGGGGAGACTGCTGACAAAAAGAGTAAATAAAATAAATAACAGAGAAGAAATTATTTAATTCCTTGAAAAAATGATTATTTTTAGATAACCTAGAATATTTTTAGAACAAATGTAGTAACAAAAGTCTTAACTCATGCCTGTGGCCCAATTCAGATAATTTTTTTTTTCCCATCAAGGATTCATTTAATCTTCGAATATGTTACTTAATTACTTCAGGCAATTTTCCCAAGACACAATAGAAAATGATACAATTGATTTAAGAATTTTTTATTTATGGTTAAAGGCCAAATTTGAAGGCAGTCAGAGGGAAGACTACAATATGAAATCTATTTGAGACCTTTCCAACCAATAACTGGTTAAATAGGTACAATATACAAAAGACATGCACATTCTCCTATATCCAGGTGTGTTTGAACCATTACAGCACACTCCAGTTAAAAATTTAGTACAGTCTGAATGCCTCTTAAATAATAAATAGGGAACATCTTCCTAACAAGAGCTCTGCTTTGTTCTGTCTCTTTTCTGAGTGAATGATTTGTATTTTCAGCTCCCTTTCCTCGTGGTATCTGGCTATCTAGACATCTAAACACAGCTATAATGAGGACATCTGAGGTTCAACAGTGCATGCTCCAGAAGTTCAGCTAGAAACAGCACAAATAGATTTCCTACTTCATTGCACATTGTTTTAATTTCTTCCCTAAGAAATATAAAAATATGCAATGGGGATACATTTTTTTAAACTCTTAAGTGTGTACAAAATAATGCAGACATCTTTTTTTGGAAAGTGCCAAAGAATTAGATTACAGTACCTGAATAATGTAAAAGTATGTGGTCAGTACATAAAAAAATAAAAAAGAAACTCCTAAATTTCAGACTTTTTTTTTTTTAATTTATTTCCATGGCCTTTCATTTGTGAAAGAAAGAAAATTGCATCCAAAAACTACCTCATGAAACAGTCTGAGGTCTGCATTAAAATTGTACCATTAACAATATGACACTCTAGGTTCTGTCTAGCTCTATTTCAGATGTTTTACCTGGAAAGGATTTGAGAAGGCATCCTTGGATAGACAGAATAATCCCAATAGCACAGGGATGCACCAAGAAATAAGGAAGATTATCTGAACTAATAATTTTGTACGCTTTAGGGATAAATGACTACATATATTTTAAAAATTAAAATTTTTAAATAAAATAAAAATAAAAATAAATATTAATATATTAAATAAAATAAAATAAAATAANAAAATAAAATAAAAATTAATAAACCTTAACTGACTACCAATTCCTCTGCTGACAATTGCAGCCCAAAATAAGTCACAAAAAGGAACAGTGAGAGTTGCTTTTTTCTTGCTCTTCATCATCCAGAAGGATCCTGGAATACCTATTTAAAATAACTTCTTGGCAGCAACTAAAAGGTAATATAGGAATGAACTTCAAGATTAACTTTTTTTCTATAGCATCTTAACAAGTCTTATAAATAAATAGTACCTTGACCCTATATCTCTGCACTGTAGCAAGATTTTAACTTTGTGATATTCTGAGAAACAAGTTGTCTAAACCACTGTCAATTAAACAGTTTTAAAATAAGTTCATATCTTGCAGAAAACTCATCAACAGGATAGCAAAGGTTCACAGTAAAAATAGAGCAAACTAAAGCAAAAAAGTGTAATGAATTAAATCAGCCAAATGTCTTTCCTGCCTTTAGCCCTTTTCAATACTTTTGTTTATGAGCTAGATAATGAAGGACTTTCCTTGAAGTCAGTATGAATACAGGAAGTAGGAGAAAGGTGTACAATGTGCATTCACTGCTGCCAGGAAGGATGTGATTTAAAAAAAATTCTCTTGACTAATTGAAGCTACACCCTGAATTATGTATAGGATGTAATTCCATAATGGGAAGAGAGAATTTTTATTAGGTAAGAATAATTAGGCATGCAAACTCAAGCACTTAGCAATGGAATAGCAGGTCTATAGGAAAAGATGTGTTGCTTATAAAAGGAGATTTATTTGAAGCCTGTGGAGGCAGGATAACTATACCCAATATGTGCAAAAAGCTTCCATAATAAGAAGACATCATATGTGCCCCACAGTCACTCAAGATGGGACAAGAAATAAACAAATTAAACTGTATTAGGAAACTTTCATTTCAGGTGTCAGTTGAAAAGAATTCTAAAAGTAGAAATCAACTTAGGTGCTCCTGAGTCTCATGCTACTGGTAATTTTAAAGAACAAAATAAATAAGAAAATGTTGGTGTGGATTTGACCTTGCCTTGGGGGAGTGAGTCAGGATCAATGACTTCTTGAGGCAACACTGAACTTTATCTTTTAGGATTATCAACTAATCTCTCTGTCCTCAGCCTTGCATATTTCTGTTCAAGAGAATTTAATCTTTTGTTTCATTGACAGTTAAATCACCATCTTTTCCCTACCTATAAACTTGCAATGTGCTGACATATGAGTTTCAAACACCATTTATGTTATTTGTCCTCCTGGTGCATGTTTAATGGCCACTGCCACTATTATTATGCAACAACATCTTATTATTACAATCTCTTGAGAGCAAAATGCCAAGAACTTTAACAGCTTTAATCTTAGAATCAACACAGAGCTGTCATTGTTTCTTCCATCATTTTTATTTTTGTAAAGTATGAAAAAATTCTCCTGCCTCATTTGATGTGTATCATCAACTGCAAAATCAGAGCTAACTGCAGTTTCCTACCCTGGAAACCAGCATGTCAGGAACTGAGCTGCAGTCATCAGTTACATTAGCTCTGAGCACGCTGGGCTGCTATGCTCTCTTAGTATTAATTTTTCATAAACAGAAGTTGTTTCAAAGAATACAAACCATTTTAACTTAGAATAATTTCTTAATCTCTTCCTTGTGTCTTAAGATTTTTCAGTTGTAGCTTGCAGGTCCCACTGCTTGGAACAGCATAAAGCCAGCAGAATTATTAGATTATATGAGAGAGCCTAATATGCCACTAGACTTAGCTAGGGTCTTCTTGAAGGGAAATTGAAGTGATATGGCATGATGGTTACCTTGTTGATCATACCCTGTAATGAAACATTTTTTAATGCTTAATAATGGACATGCCAATCAAGACCACAGCTAGAGATAAATAACTTTCGTACTTTGCGATTAAAAAAAAAGGAAAATAGTTAAAATATAAAAGATCCTTGGTATATTTATAGATAACTCATTATAAACCAGGTTTCCAGAAAAAGGCATGGGGGTCCAATAGACAACAAACTGAAGAGGAGTTGTCACCTCCCCTTTGCAATGAGCAAGGTCAAGAACATCCTCCTTTTCACTAGCAAAAGTGTGACCAGGAGTCCCAGGCAAGTGATTCTCCCCTTCTCTTTCTCTGTATTTAACTTAAAATTTTCCAATATATGAATGACACTGACACACTCGAGGATGTTCAGTCAGATGGCCATCAAGACAAATCACCAGTGCATCTCATGATGTACAAAGGAAAGCAGAAAACTTGTTTTTTTTCATCTTGAAGAGCCTCAGGATAGAGCTTATTAGAACTCCCCACAAATGGAGCATGCTGTAAAGAAGCACACAGTCTCTTCTCAGAGGTATGTAGTGAAAAGAAAAGGGGCAAACAGGCACTAGCTGAAACAATAATTTTCACTATGATATTAAAAAAATAGTATATATATAATCATAGAATGGTTTGGGTTGGAAGGAACCTTTAAGTTCATCTAGATCCAACCTCCCTGCCATGGGCAGGGACACCTTGTACTAGATAGGTTGCTCAGAGCTCCATCCAACCTATCCTTGAACACTTCCAGGGGTGGGGCATCTCCATCTTCTCTGTGAAACTTCTTTCATTGCCTCAACACTCTCACAATAAAGAATTTAGTCTAAATATCAATTCTGAACCTACTCTCTTACAGTGTGCAGTAATTCCCCCTTGTCCTGTCCCTGCATGTCCTCATAAAAAATCCTCTTTCCAGCCCTCTTGTAGTCCTCTTTAGGTACTGGAAGGTGGTCTAAGCTCTCCTTGGAACCTTCTCTTCTCCAGGCTGAGCAGCCCCACCCTCTCAGTCTGTCCTCACAGGAGAAGTGCATAATGGCAGAATTTGTCCAGAGACACTGTGAATACTCAATCCAGGTAGATTGTCAAAGCTCAGCAGGACAAAAATGCTCAACTTGATCAACACTGGCCTGCTTTGAGCATAGATTTGGTGTTTTCTGTTCCACATTACTCTTTGGTTCTATGCCATATAATGTGCTTTTATTATATGCAATAATTTAACTCCCTGAAGTCTAGGAAAAGATTTCCACAAAATATGTTTTGGAGGGATGCTGTTTTTTGACCATTAATCTTCAAAAAAGAAAGTTTCTCATTTAGCTCTGCCAGTTAAAACCTTTTCTACTGAAGGGGCATGAGGTGAATTAGTGCATTTCAAAATACTTTATCTCTTAGGTTACTGTATTTTCAAGATTTTCTGCCATAATGATGACTTCTGAGCTTCCTATTTCTCCTTTTTTGACTCGACATAAGACTAAATACCTTAGACTGGGGTGAAAACATCTATTGTAAGAATGATTTGACATCCATTCTCTTGAGAACAAAAAAGGAAGGGGATGGATGCCTTCAATTAAGCTTTGTTAATGACAATTCCATTACTGATAAACAATGAAAAGTGGCAACATCAGCTTGAAAGAATGCATTTTTTTTCAAAAAACTCTCAACCCTGGCACATTATTCATCAGTCCCTTCTGAAAATGTGTTATTACAAACAAATAGCGCAGAATCCAAAAGATTAAATCTAATCACTGAGAAAAGTTATACTCTGGTTTACAAGGTTTGACCTTTCAAAATTATTCCTACTGCACAGTGGAAAATTGTATATATAAATATAAAACTTATACCATTTCTCCAGAGAATTACTTGCACAATACAATGTAAATAGAGCTTATTTAAAGAGAGAATTGAATTTACTATCTATACAATCTTGAGATGAAAATACACCAAATAAACCACTATAGTACAAAGTTGCTGAAGATTTCCTGGGCTTCAAACTAGAAAATGCTTATGCAAAATTCAATTTCAGTTTTCTACTCACACTTTAAAACATAAACATTTGTCAGTGTTAAAGTGTTAAACTGCCTTTTTCACAGCTCTGGAAATAGTAAAGTAATGTTACTCATTCTTTTTGAATATCACTTGCTGCTTTGCAATTCTTGCCTACCACCCCTTATTTTTAATTTTTTTAAAAATCTAAGATGTGCCAATGAGAATGTGTGCAGAAATTAAGTAATGCTGCATGTTTTTTTTTTTAAATCACAGAAACAACCTTCCATCAGTGAAATTCTGGAGCTGGTGCAGTTTTCAATGAAACAAGCTTAGCTAGACATGCACACAAATCTAAGTCATCATGAACTGCAATTCACTGGCAAAAAATTTTTACATCAAACTTCCACTTAACCCACTGAAATTTTTATCACTTCCTAAATAGGATTTTCTAAGAAACCTAAGGGATTTAATTTCATGTCTCTCACTGAAACAAGAATGGAACTGTGCTAAAAGAACAAAACCATAAATCATATTTAGGAACTTGATGATGCTTTTAAAAAGTGTTTGTGCGTGAGACAGACTGGAAGCTGCACAAAGGACAAGGATTCATGAGAATGCAGATATAACAGGGAACTGCTACTCTTCGACCTAAAAATTCAGATTCTTAAAACATTGATGAGCTGCCACATAAGCCTAGAAATATCTGAAAAGTACCAGTGATAACATAAAAGCTAATAAAGTTGACAAAATACCTAGAATATCTATTTCTTGACAATTGCAGCATGGTCCAGCTAGTGACTTACACGAGAATCACATTCCAGAAAAAGACCATTCCCCGCAAAAGTGCTCTGATACAGAGGAAACTCAGGAAAAGAGGAAGTAAATGATGTAGTATTTGCCAGAAGTATTTGATTTCAGAAAGTAAATGATGTAGTATTTGCCAGAAGTATTTGATTTCAGAAGTTTATAGGAAGTGATCTGGAAGTGATTAGAAGTGATTTCCATGTAAAAAAAAAAAAGTTCAATCACCATTGTAAGCTTCTGTATTCAAAGACCAGAGAAATGCACTTCAGGGCAGCATATTCACACATGGCTGAAAGATGGAGAGTGTTTCATATCACTCAAAGCACCTACTCCAGCTGAATAATTAATGCCCCAGAGATACTCCAAAGGGATCTCTCTCACACACAGTCTTCATCCACTGTTGTGACCTGAGGACACAGGATCATTGAAGAGTTAAGAGAGAAAACGTGCTTCTAGTTTGGTGTAGAAAGCAATGATCTTTACCAAGAACCTGTTCCAAAGACGCACTTTACACACACTCCTCTACCTGCCACGTACATAATCTTGATTTATTGAGTAAATCACTACAAATTCAGCTTTCAGGTTCTGAACATATTGTGGGGGTTCATTTTCTAAAGTTCCCTCTTTCTGGAAGCTGAAATCCTTCAACTCAGTAGTTCACTGGATGGGAGGAGCAGCAGCTCTTTGTGCTCTTTGGCTTGGTTAATCTGCCCTTACTAACTTCCAGAACAAGTGAGTAGCCTCACAATGCTTATAGATGGAGCACTCCTTAACAGCTGTTCTTAGACATAAGATGGCAGACAGGTACCATAACAAACCTTAAATTCTTTCTTTTCCTTAGCAATGCACTTATGTAAGGTCTACTGGTGCAGTAAAACCCTTCCCAACATTCAAATTTCCTGAATCATGAAATTGCCTTACCCAGCAGAGCTGTGCAATGCTACATTTTAAACAGGATCCATAACACTTTCAACACTACTGTGAATAACAAAAGATCCTTGGAAACATTTCATGTCTTTCTGTCACATTTGAGTTTCCACCCTTCCAGAGTGCATTGTCATACCTTCTTTGTTGTTGCTGCTGAATACTTTGGGAATTTTTCCACCTTTGCATCTATAAGATTTTCCATGAGCTTTGCAGCAAGCTCCCTTCCCATCCCACCCAACATCAGGATGAACACTCAACGTCTTGATTTGGAAAACACACTGATATAATTCATAAAGTCCGTGATAATGAGACCTTTTACAAGTCAATGGTTCCTACTATAAGACAAAATGTATAAAAATTACAGATTACTTCAGCACTTACAATCTGCTTAACAAATCATTCAAACACACACAAGAGTTTGGCTGAGCACAGAGGTACTTTACTGACTTATAACTTCAGGGGTACAGGAGAAGCACAGACATAATTAAACTGCCAAACCTTCATTGACCTTCTGCTCCTGAGATTATTAACTTTAAACTGCTTCTTTGTCAAGAAACGTCAATTAACTTACCACAGGAAGCATAGCTGGGAAAACTAAATCTCTCCTTTAATGGTCTGATTTTCTCTGTTAATTTCTGTTTCCAGCTCACAGCCCAGTAGAATAAGTTCCCTCAGTACACTGCTTGATATACACCTGAATACATCAATTAAAAGAGGCACCTTCTGTTTCTGCTCCTTATTAACTTCAAGTGGGCAGCAACCAAAAAGACAAGAAGATAAAACCTTCCAGAAAAATTCAAAATTTTAGAAAGTTACATAATCTTAGTTTTGGACTCATTCTGTGCAGCTCACCAAGCATGATGTCTGGAGTAATTTCCAATAATTTATTACCCTCCTTCTCATGGGACAGAGACATCACACTAGCACTACCTTCTTGGAAATAAACAACTTTAAGTTTGGCATTTGGATGCATCCTTATCACAGTCTGTGGGAACAAATTTATGGCTGGTTATTTTGAAAACTGAGCTTCCTTGGGAATTGCCAAAGCACACAAGAAATTTAGGACCATTTTTGGAAGAGGCATTAAACCCAGTGTTTCACACACTGAACACTGAACTATTAACTAGCCATGGTCACTGGAAGAATACTGAATTAAAAGCCAGTACAAAATCCTTCAGATGAAGAAATAAAAATAAATAGTAGCCAATCTGGGATAATCTAGATCATTCAACATGGCCATATTGGAGATCAAAGCACTGGATTTTGCAGCTTTTACAAAAGTGGTTTATACTTGGTAACTCCAGTAAAACTTCTTATTTACATCTGTATCTTTTAAAAAATATTATTATTATTATGTAATCTTACAAAACTCTTGGATTCAGCTGCACCCTAATTACACATATTTCTTCTTATTCACTCACTACCTTTCAATGCTATGACATGTAGTATTTGTTTTATCGAAAGTAGAGCTCTGAAATTCCATATCTGAACATTTCAGATGTTCAGTGCTGGGTATTTCAAACAATATGGGCAACATTTGGGCCACAATCAAGGTTTGAAAGAGAAGGGTTGCCAAGCCCTCAGAAATGGAAAAAATCTATCTATTCTGTTATTAACTATTTAAAAATAAAGGTGAATTAAAGTTATTGATCAATGAAACATAAATGCGACTTAATTTTATGTTGTGTAAAAACTCTGGAGCAAACTTCGCAAAGTTTGAAAAAACAGGTTTTCTGAAGAGAGGTTAATTTAAATTTTAACAGCTGGTAGCTTCTGAATAATACTCATTCTTTATTTAAGCATGTTATTATTTATTAGAAAACAAACTCTAAGAGATAGGAAATCCCTCTGGATGCATATTCTTTCATGTCCCTTGAGTTCTCATTTTTAAATACAGACGACATTACAAAAATATTCTCAAAACATAGTTAGATGTCCAGACATATAGTGATCAATAATGTACATTTTAAAGGCTCAGTTTTTTGCTAGCTTAGATTTTCCATTACAATTGTGAGAAATACTGGAGAAAATAAAAGACCCCTCCTCTTATGGATTTGTTTCAGAATTCCTTTTTTCTCAAATAAAGGACTTAGCAAAGTTTGGAAATTTAATTAATTTTGCCCAAAATTTGACCATTTTGTATAAAAATACTAATATCAAGCCAGGGAAAGCACACATTTTATACAACTATTGTGTCCTTTTTTCATGTCTTAATGACACTGGATGTAGTCACAGTTGCCCACCCCTGTTGTTCACACTTTTCCATTGAACACAAATGTTATGTACAGGTCTATGAAACATCAGTTCAAATGACTATTAAACAAACTGGTCTCATAAATTTAGAATACATATTTTCTATTAAATCTACCTTTTCGTCATTCCTATTTTACAGTTTAAGAAAGAAAAAAAAAATCCAAACCAAATCACAGCGACCAACTAAAGGAATGTATTTACATGTATGATGAGCATAAAGTAGGATTTACTATGAAAATCTGATGTGTTTTCTATTAATCTAGTTATCTGTTATCCTAACCTAGTCAATTCCTTTATCCTTATGCTCACAAGTATTTTTAGGTTGCAAGGAAACAACTAACCCAAAAGCTAGTACAGGGCAAGGTATTTGAAACCCACTGCTATTTTGCAAAAAAAGGTACTGCTGAATTTGAAACTCCTAAACACCATGAATAACTCTACTGGCAGGAGAGATGCCTACCCTTCAGCTGGATATGCTGAGCATGAAAGTAAATTCTAAGACTCTCACTAAAGTTCCATCTTAAAGTAACTGGCTCTTCTTGAACTACAACCAAGTTATTGAACATGGTCCTTTCACAGAAAACCTTGTGCAACGAATCATATAACCGACTCTTTTTTTTATTTTTTTTAAAGACCCTATGCAGTCAGCAATATGCCACCTTGGATTGCCCTATCCAGTCATTTCTAGATGAAAGAAGCAGCAAACCCATGCCAGACTGGTTTTGCACAGACCATAAACACTTTAAGCAGTATGGGAGATATCTGAGAAGAAAGCAGTACTTCATGCAGTTATTTAAATTTATTCCAAATATCTCCTTCTAACCATGACTACTGGAGCACTTTAAAGTGCAGTTCAAAATCAAAAGCAAAAAACATTCCTTACATCTCACAGATAGGAACCATCATAGTCCTTTTCTACAGAAGTAAGCATTTTGATTTAGATGTAACATGAGTAACCTGCCACACAAAGGATAGAAGCAGGCAGAGGAACTTTCATCAGTATCCCATCTGATGTAAGAGAAAGAAAACAATATTTTTCCTCAGCTCAAAAAAAATTAAGGCTATTTTTATTCATGAACTAAAATATACATAACCCATATCTGGTGTTCCATTTCTACAAAATGATTGTACTCAATATTTTGTATGTTGATTGTAGCATCTGTAATTCATTTCCTAGTTACTGACATTATCAGTCATTGTATATATTAATATTTTGAATTTATTTTAACATAATAATAATCACCATAAACATACACTTTTACTGAATGTTTAAAAACAATTGAGCTGTTTTTGCATAATCCAACACACCCTAGTTAGGTATCATTAGGAAAACTGTCAGCAAACTGAAAAGCTACAACAAAGTAAGCAGTTTGAGACTGGTTGTTAAATAAATACTAAATTCAATATTGTATTTTTCAGAACATTCTGAGGTCATCTCATGAAACTCAAACGTCAATCAAGTTCCAAGCCTATTTGCTAAGGGGGGGTGTGTGAGTCAGAATTTTTTCTGGATCTTTTCAGTTAAATAGTATATATGATCCAATTACTGGTATAGAAGCTATGCCACATTTGACTTCTTCAAAATGGCAATAAAATGGAATTAAAAGACTTAGTAGTAATCACCACATTAACTTAGTGAAATTTCATGCCTACAGATAAGAAGAAAAAAGTATTCTTTGGTGATCTTATACTCAGATTTCTATCCTGAAGGCTCCTTCTTCCCCCCCTTTAGTTGTCACTAAATTTTGGACCACACTGATATTTCTCATCTGAGCAAATCCTTAGCAAGACCTGAAAACTCAGTTCCTCCATCCAACTATCAACAGGACTGATGATCGTGGTCCAGAATACAGCTATTCCTAAAAGTTAACCAATCTCTCATTTAAATTTCTTGAAAGAGACAATAATATTTAAAATCAGCTATTCTATGGTTTAATCATAACAAGTGAGCTAATTCTGGGAGTCTTGAGGCCAGATTTAATTCATCATTCTGAGGGCAGTCATTGAGGCTCTTCTGGTGTTGAATGTCTTTTATCCTTTTGTGTAATGAGTATTCCTATAATGGCCACAATAAAAACTCCAGAAACAACATTATTATATCCTTATTTCATAGAGTATTGTTCTTTTGGATATATTCAGGGTTTTTTTATTTCATTTCTTATTCTTCCAATGGACTTACAGAAGTCCTCACTTTTTTCCTCTTTCTATATGAAGCTCAGGCTTTCTGAGTCCCAGGAGTACCTGAATAATAATCCATTTAAAAGAAAGGAAACAAACACTAAGGCAAGGATTATCTTGGGGGTTTATTGCTACTTTTTCTTCTAAATAGACATAAGGCTGTCTCTAAAAAACTCCATTTTCATTAATTTGTTCCATGAAAATGAGCATTTGTGCTGCATATGTGCTTTCGCTTGGCCTGGCTTCATCCTGATTTCTCTGGCTAGCTTCCTATGCAGCTCCCAACTTTCTTCCTAAAACTGGTTAAAAAGTGATGATTTTTGTTTTTAAAACCTTGTGGCAACCCAGCTTGCAACTGCCAAGCTCCTGTTGCTGGCTGAGCTCCAGCCTCTGCAGTTCAGGAATACACAGAGATACCAAGGCAGGAATGCTGTCCCCAGAGCACCATCCTCAGCGTAGTCACACTTTTGTCAGGCTGTTTACAGATGCCCAGTCTGCATGGCAGGTCCATCTCTTGAATGAGACAGGACACTGCTTATCTCCTACACACCTTCATTCCCCATTGCTGCCAGATTTTTCTCTGCATTTTGGCATCTCTGTAAGGAAAATTTCCATGAAATTATTTTTTTTCTATTCACCTTCTTCTAAACACCATGCATTAAAAACAACATTTCTACTTTAATATGTTTGTTCTTTGTTCAAAGTAATGCTCAACTTTAGAAATACATCCTGCATGCAACATCATAATCTCTCTTGCTAATCATATGGATGTGAAAAACCACATTTCATTGTCCTGATATATTGATGCTTTGGCAGCATCTCTTACTGGGGCAGTTTGAGAGAAAATCAGCAAAGTTTCCAGACTAGCAACATATCACTCCCCATTATCCATTCCCTTTGGCTTCTTGGGGCTGGAGAGTAGGAAGAAGAAGTGGGAATGAAGAAGTGAAACTGAGCCTGGAAGCAAGGAAGAAGGCAGGTTTTTGGGCTTTTTTTTTGTCTTTGTTTCTAATAATCAGAAATTATTTTATTTTTACTTCAGGCTCATTGTGAAAATAAAAGCAATGTTTCACAACAAGATTTTTAACACTTGTGGCTACGTTCTCTATAAACCAGGGGAAAGACAAATACTATAAGATGTAAAAAATATTCAGAACCTGTCCAAAAAAATATCTATTAGATAAAGAACTATAATTTACTACTTTTGAAATTTTTAATCCCTCTTATCCATTTTCCAAAAGAAATGTCTATTAGATAAAGAACTATAATTTATTACTTGTGAAATCTTTAATCCCCCTTATCCACTTTAACATTTATTCAGAAAGTTGCTACAGCTGAGAGAAAATTGAAGACTTTTTACATTTGTTATCTTTCCACTGTTAAACAAGGAGGAGTGAATAGGTGACAAACAAGCTATTTCTCCCAGAGCTGGTGTTATCCCACAGAAATTGCTGGCAGTTTCAAGAGGACAAAGACGTCTTGAAAAGACCTGGAAAGAGCTTTCTCTGAATAAATGAAAAGCTCCAGTTTGAAGACAAAACTCATTTCAATTAGTTGCAAATCTTCTTGCAACTGTTTGATCTGCTGCAGGACACATTCACCAATAGTGTTACACATCACAGAATGCTTTTCAGGGTTTGTTTCTTTTCAAGGGAGTCATTATGATCATTCTCCTCCTTGACCATATGTAGAGTCCATGCAGCTTTGCTGCAACTACCTGTGACAACAGCTCAAGAAAGGCGGAAGGTGAGTCCTGGGAATGTCCAATGTGACTTCACATGCATTTATACAAGCACACTGAAAGTGCTAGAATGCTTCACAAGAGCAAAAACAGGCAGTGTAACTTTACCCTTGATATCTTGACAGAAGAACTAGGAGGTTATAGAATACAGGATAACTCCTTCCAAAAATATGATTTTATATCCTTTATTCTCTTTTTTCTCTTTACGCACAGTCAAGAAATGTGATTACATTAATGAGGCTTTCAACAAAATTGTTATCAGCACATATGAAAAGTTAAAGCTTCTCCTCTTTAGACATTATTTCTTACTGCAATTTCTGAAACATTATATACATCACCAGAAGTAATTTCATAAAGTTTTTATGGAATGAAATTACTTTACTCTTGAAACCTGAAATATTTCTAGTGTATTTCATGGCAAGTTAGAGGGAAAAAGATTTCTAGCTCATATAAACTGAAATTATGTCATATTTTTGACCATGTGTTTTGTTAGCTTTCATCTTGGTAGACTCACTAAATTCAGACACTGATGGTTGCTTGTGAATTTATATAATAATGGTTCAAAGTTCCTGCAGAATGATCAATTTATCTACTGTTGTTTATCTAATTCAGTATTAACTAGCAATATTTTTTTTTCATTCTTCCCATATGTTCCTGAAAAGAAGATATCATCCTTCAATTCCTGAACAATGATTAGATGGGCTTCATAAAACTGCATTTTTCTTGGATCATTTCTCTCTGAAGTGCCTGTATAAATGTGATAGAAATGAGGAGGTATATAATAGATCATTGGAAAGACAATGCTTGAAAAAATGTAGAAGAGGAGCAGAAAAAAAACAACACAACTTTACATTTATAATCATCAAGTTCTCAGATAGACCTCTTGCTATGAAAACTGTTAAGATGATTCCTGGGCCCTTTACAGGTATAACCTAGGCAGGTATGACCAATGTGCAGTTAAGCTCTATCCTAAAAATAACAAAATAACTCACAGAACCATAGAATATTCTGAGTTGGAAGGGACCCACAAAGATTATTGAGTCCAACTCCCGGCCCTGCACAGGACACTCCAAAAGTCATAGCTGGTGCCTGAGAGCATTATCCAAATGTTTCTTGAGCTCTGTCAGGTTTGGTGCTGTGACCAGTGCCCTGGAGAGCCTCTTCTTGTGCCCAACCTCTCAATGGATGAAGAAACTGTTCCTCAATCCAACTTAAAATCTCCAGATACAGTTCCAGCTGTTCCCTAGGGTCCTGCCACTGCTCTTCAGAGAGGAGAGATCAGTACCTGCCTCTCCTCTCCCCATCCTGAGAAAGCTGCCAATTCCAGGTAGGTCTCTCCTCAGTTTCCTCTTCTTCAGGTTAAACAAATCAAGTGACCTCAGCTAATTCTCATTCACAGACTCAATGTGATTCTTACTAAAAAGGAGTTCAACTAAAACGTTAACTTCACCACTTTAATGGAAGTGTTTTCTTGACAGTTCTCACAGCTAGGATATGTTTCTTCTTAATTCCTGAAGTAAATAAAGTATTTTTCAGGCAGTGGCAATTACTCACTGTTAGATTTGGTACACTGTAGCAGTATTTGAAATGTGCATTCAATTTTCTGGACATTGTAGTTAAGTACATTTAAGGCAAAAAACCATAAGCAATTTCACTATGTAAAAGGAAAGATGAATATAGAGAGAGGAGGATTTGTAAGCCATTTATGTTGTCCCTCATGGGCTTTTCTTTCCTAAGCAATAAGGAAACACATAGAGAGCAGGGCTTAATCTGGAGAAAAAAACAAAACAAAATCCCACTAGCTACTTTTCTTCCAAAGTGTTTCTAAATTATTCTCAGTTCTTGCAAACACAGAAACAAGCGTATGTGTGTGTGTTTAATCTTTTGAGCTAAAATTATTCCCTAGGTGCACGTATCCTTTAAATACTTTCCTTTATTTGCACTACATAGAAAACACTAGTAGCCTTGATGTTTCCAGAGAACAAGTAAGAAATATTCTGAA
Source organism: Cyanoderma ruficeps (assembly GCA_008694505.1). Lineage (NCBI taxonomy): Eukaryota > Metazoa > Chordata > Aves > Passeriformes > Timaliidae > Cyanoderma > Cyanoderma ruficeps. Next base: position 11,347,753 of record VZDJ01006092.1, on the reverse strand, counting down.
GAACCTCTCCCATCCTGAGGTAGTAGGCACTAAGTATCCCTCTGCTTGTTCCTTAAGCCTTTTGCAAAAAATATTGGAGACACCTTGGCACTGGAAGACTTAATTTGGTCACTCTAAACTCTCTAGAAAAAGAAGTGTGATTCCTATTACATTAAAATGTTCCTTTTTATAAGTATTTCCCCATTATTCAAAAGGAAGCTCACTACTGAATGGATATTAACAAGTGATATAGAGTATCTGGTTTAAAGTTACAAAGATAAACAGAACTGTATTCACTGCTGCTGCTTATCAAATTATGCCAAGAAGGTAAAAAACTCAAAACACCCATAATTCCAAAGCACTCAGCTCCTTCTCCATCAATGAGCCATATGCATTCACACATTAAATGAAATCTTAGCCTGTCCTTTTTCAGTGCAGACCACAATGTTTTGGCAATACACGGCTACCAGCCACACACACATACAGGGGAGACAAAAGACACAAAGCCTTCTTGCTCCACATCATAACAACAATCCAACAATCTCTCAAATATTCAAATAGTTTTAATTTCACAGAATTTCAGCTGAAGGCATACTTAAAGTGGTGCATATCCCCTGACCATTCATATGTGATGGTATTTATAGGTATAGATAAGGTTACACAATCATCATCTCTAATGCTTTATCATCATCATAATAACCATAATATTCATCATCACCAATATATTAACATACTTTTGAAACTTCTGAAAAAAAATATAGGAAATTTCTCATCACCTTCTTATGCACCATACTCAAAAAGGATTTCAAAAAACACATTCATTTTTCCTTCTGCAATCCTACACAGGCAGAGGGCAATGGATCAGGGCTAGGAAGGAAGAGAGCTCCACTGGCAAGTAACCTGGCACGGGTCGTCTAACCTGCCCTCCTGGTCAGACATTATCCCCCTCCATCCTTCCATAATTAAGCTGCTCCTGCTTTCCAAGGGAAATTGAGTGTTTCTCTGCAAATGCACTTTCAGACTAACAGACAGTTTACCAAATCAGCAAAAGAGAATCTGAGAGAAAAGATAATTTGCTACAGCTCCAAATTTTTTACCTGATAATATTGAATTAGTTACAACATGTTTTTGGTAACCCACTGACTTTCACTGAAGTCACAGGAGCTCTCATCTTTAATAACTCAGTTTCTATTTAGGGTGCCACTGCATGAGGCTGCAAGTCCCCTGTCTATTAGCTCTTATAACTTGGATGCAAGGAATGAAATGCTTTAGCTACCAGCAGTTCTCAGATTTTCTTCTGCCCGTGACAACACTTTATTTAAAGCAATTTAGCTAACTCTCCTGAGCAGATGAAATTATTTGAATGTTTTGTCTCACTAACCTTTTCCTCACTTACCAAGCTGTTAAGTGTCTATGTGGACACTGTGCATCTGATCTTTCATCTAAGAAGAAGAATATAAATATATAAAAATGTATATACACACAATAAACATTTCACAGGAAGATCTGGCAGCTGTGCAGGGAGTTCCTGGCACTGTGTGCTTAAAGCAACACTTGCTACCTAACATATAATATTTTCCTTTCTTATAGCATGTGTTTTTCTTTTGCGCAGCACTGCGGTTGATTGTCAGTACCTGTGTATGTGACAGATATCAGACCTACTTGTCTCTGAAGAATCGTAATGTTTAAATGGATCTAACACAGGCAGTATCTCTACTTTCTTTCATCCTTATAACTGCACATCTGAACTTTACTAATTCTTGATTGAAACCGCAATGTACTTTTTAGTTACAGTACAATTCTCTGATATATACAGATATACACATAACCTCAAACCTAGAAAGATTTTTAAATTAAAAAATCCAACTAAGACATATCTGTTTTGCTGATGGAATCAGAATATTAGCCATAAAACTGAAGTTCCAACAGAAGGATGAGTCTTGATACATATTTTTGACATAAAATATTCCTTGGTGTAGCTTTTTGGGAAATAATAAATCCACTGAGGTGTTACATCCATCAGGCCGCCTAAGACAGCTTTAATGTATACCTCCTTAAATGAAAATCATTGCTTTCACAGGCCCGTATCACCATTTTCCTGTCAGCCTTTAAAGTCAGTCTTAAAGCTCTACAGAAGGAGCAGGTGTCACTGGAAGACCTCTCATCGAATATTCATTGTGCTGCCAGCAGTATTTTGAAACTATCATCCTCTCTAAGAGAAGGCAGGCGGTGATGGCAGAATACTGGCCTCCTTGGAGGAGTCAGTTCAAGCAATAATGATCTCAATAGCAGGAAATTTAATCAGGTGCTGACTTGCAAAAGTACTTTCATACACAGGAAAAAAATGGCTGGTTTCCTTGCCTTTTTATTTTAGCAGGAGACTAAAAAATATGTATCACAATATTTAGTGTTAAACTATGAATTCATATACAAAAATATAGGGAGAAGTATGCATGAAACACATTATTACTCATTAATTCATAGATATTTTTGGCACATGTTTCTAAGTACTATTTCTTCTTTCTTCTATTGCTGACCTTTTAAGAATCGGATATCCTAACTTCACAATCCCAAGAAAAATAAGCAATCAAATATTTTGTGAGCATAGATAATGTTGATTAACAGATTATTCTTATGATACTGGTATTTTTGACTTATTTAGCTCATCTGAACACCTTGACAACAGCAGCTAGCTTTATTCATCACCAAATATTGATCAATTTTATTTATTTATTATATAGTTTTTGGGGTTTTTTTATTATGGCTCAGTAAGTGTTTGGAAACTACAAATATCCAACTCTTTGAGAGCAAGAAGCTATTGCCAGCATTACTCTTTTAAGAACACCCCTCATAAAATTAGTGATTTTTTCACTTCCTTCTTCACAGGCACACTGAACTAAACTCCAACCCTCCTGGAATTCACTTAATCTGACAATGTGCTATTCCCCATGGATATTCATGGATATTCATTGCTGATCTCAAGGCAGCCAGTCTCCCAGATATAGCAACATTCCCAAATGACAACCTAACTTGGAGGATTTTCACATCAAACCTAACCTGAAAATTAGCAAAGGGCATTATTATAACAGGAGCAAAACCATCCAATACACCTTGGAAATGAAGGAAAGGAAAACTTTCCCAGACACCGTGACAAGACAGTGTAAGACCATTTGCTTCAGAAAAATAGTGATATTTGGTGAACCAGAAAGAACACTGAAAGAGACCTACTACATTAGGAACTGGAATGTATAGTTTAATTTTTTGTTTAATTTATCTGATTCAGCAGCTTCAAGTTCTGGGACCTCTGGGTCTTTTTAGTGTGGTTGTCTGGTTTTCCTGGACATGTTCACCAAGAACAAGGCATGCAAAGCATTTCTGGCTTAAAGATTCTGTCTTACTAGTCACAGAGCCTTCTTCAAACAGACCAAGGTCTGCAAGTTTTCATCTAATGATTCAGTCACACCCGCTGATATAAAAAAGAATATTGAAAATATAAAGACTTGTTTCACTGTTAAGTTACAATATCAATAACAAACTATAGCAATAAAAAGTAATTCAAAAATTTGATGCAAAATTATATTTTATGCAACCATCTGCGTGTTCTTTTAGTACAGGAATATGCTCAGAAATATGTTCAAATCATTGAAAAAATTCTTCAGTGATTTAGAAATGCTTTCAGAAAAGCAGAAGATGAAGAAGGGCAGGAGGCAAGACAAGGATGATAACAAAAAGCTGTCTATTGTACTCAAGGTACCCTTGGAAGGGAGGACTTCAAGAGGGGTACTACAATGGGAGGACAAATGATGGACAAGGAACAAGAGTTGTAAGTCACATTTTCACAGCTGTAGACAAAAACCACTCAGTAATCAATCCTCTCAGACAATCCTCTGTTGTTTGAGGAGCGTGAGGACTGTCAGGCTGATCACCAGCAATGAAATAATTCCTGGAACAGAAATTTCAAGCAATCATCCATAGCATGTAAGTAGAAAGCCAACCCAGTGCAAAAGTCTGCATCATCAACCATTATGAAAAAACAAATTATCATTAAAATCATTGAAAAAAAAATCATGAATCATTAAAAAATACAATCAGGCTGACACATTTGAAGGAAACTAGTATTCATCAATTTTTAGCAGGCTATTTATGCACACTTGTGCCAAATAAAGTATTAATTTTAATTTTATTCCAACATCATCATATTCAAATGATTCTCTAAAGAAAGTGTTTCTCTAAAGAAAAAAAAATAGTTGTTAAGTAAAACTAAACTTGACAGCAGTCTTAAGTTCTGGAATACAGGGAATCAAAACAAATTTTCAAGGTGAATACTGAATATAGTACATTCCATATGCTTCTACTTCAAGGTCACATGAGGGAAATGCTAAGTCCATTTCCTTCTCCTTCCCAAGAGCTAGGCTTTCTGCCAGATACCCTTCGGAAAGAAAGCCTTTCCTGTGAAGCTGTGCAGGGGAGTTATGTATGCACAGCCTGTGAGAGACATAAAAGCAGTGTGCTCCTATCACCTCTGCTAGATTTATCATTAGTTCAAAAATTTAGTGTATTGCAAGGCTGCTCTCATAGTGTGGGACGAGAACCACAAAGAGTTTTCTCTCACTTTATTGTGTTTCCTGTAGGGGAAGTTAGTGCAAGTTACCTTGTCACACCCTTGGCTGAGGAAGCAGCAGGTGCCCAGTCCTACCCCCACCCACCACACCAGCAAGGCTGCTCCACCCCTCTGCAGAGCAAACCAGGGAAAAGCTTAAAGGCTTAAAGAAAAAAAAAAAATAGTCATACCTTAGGTGTAAGAAAGTAAATTTCTCTTATAAAAAAGGAAACAAAAATTTTATAACATTTCTGGTTGAGTTTCATAGGGGAATATGGTAGTCCTGGGTGACTTTTCATGAGGAGCAATACCACGGGACAGAGATCAAGTGTAGCTGGAGAGCAAAATAAAACAGAGCTAAGTGATACTTGAAACTTAATTTTCACAAGCCAAATGAAACACAAATATTCTGACCAAAACCCAAAATACTTGCATTTTTGGAATCAATTTTTCATTTTAATTTAAAAAAACTTTTCCTGATTTGTGAGGTAATCTTAATGAATAATTTAAATTACCTTTCCACATACTTAGGAAAACTACATGTGAGGTATAAAGGATGATTTTCTGAATGTAAGTTTTTTATTGCATTTTATTCATCACCTTACTGCACAGGATAACTTGGACACATGAGGTCAAAACTTGCTGCCTCTCTCATTCAGCTGAAATTAGACCTCAGCCCAAGAAGCTCCTGAAGGAGCAGCCAGTATAAGGCTTCTCTACACAAGTCCTCACCTCCTGCTGATCACTGTGATTCCACTGGAGATTTGACTCAGAAGGTGTCTCCTTGATACAGGAAGCTTGTTCACTGTCTTGTGTCCATCAGGAAGTTTCTTCTTTAAAATATTGAGCCAGATGATGCTGGTGCTCAGGGAGAGCAAGCACATCTTACCTGGTAACATTCCAGTTCTGAGACTCTCAATTGATTTAAGAGTATGAACCTGAGCTAATGTTCATTTATACCAGCCTGCTGGACTCCACAGTTCAATCCCCCCAATACTATAAAATGGAAGTCGTAGCTTTTTGGTTTGATAAACTACTCCTCTGTGAAAACGTAAGTGACAAATAGGGAGCAATAGATACCTGCATTTTTTGCTGCATCAGGGTTGAGCACAAAATCTGAGAGGAGGCAACAGGGATGACAGAGAACTTGGAGGCAGCAGGTTACAACATCCTGGACATTGGTGCATGCTTGAGTGACTCTGGGAAGTGAATTCAAAAGGCTGATGCATAGGGAAAATGTCCTTTAATTTTACATCTTTTGAATAATTGCATTAGCCTGCAGACAAACATCAGATGTGAGCTTCTCTTTGCATTCTGTCTGTTCCTTCAGTTTTCTCCTCAGATCCTAGATCCTTCTTTGCTTTAGTATAGCTAAAATTAAAAAATTCTTAATAAAGATTTCTAAATATACCACGTAGGAGATTTTTAAAGATTCATCTACTTTTTCAGCTGGTAACTTGTTTTAGCAGTTACATAACCATTATGTATGGAAGCCAGTTCCCAGATTTGTGGGAACTGAGGAACAAAAAATTTATGAAAATGTGACCTCAAGCTACATTTAGGATTTACAAATCCTGAGACCAATACATTTAATCTTTTGTTTTCCATGTGAAGTACAACAGTCTTAAGAGAAAGTTCTGTGCTTTATATTAGAAATAACATCCCCAATACAATAATATTGTAGCAAATATTTTCGTGTTCTGTAATGCATCCTTAATACTTCACATTAAGGAATGTTAGTATAAGAAAACAATGTTTTCTCTTCCTAGAATTTCTGGAGACTTTCAGAAATTATATCACTGGTGTGTGTATATATATATATATATATATACACACACCATATATATATGGTATCATATATAACAAAAATTCTGATCATATTTATGTTGACTTTTTTTTAAACTAATATTATAGATACTTAAAGGGAATAATTAAAAATACTTATATTCTCATCTTAGTATAATTTTCTTCTTTCAATCTAATTATTTTTATCCCAATAGCTATTATTCAGCTGAGTATCTCTGTTTTCTTTGCTGCACATGGCAGAAATATACCCCTGGTGAAGCCATACCACACCAAGGAAGTACAGTTTCAGAGGAAGAACATTTAATGCAGCACCAATATTTTAATTCATAGAATCATAAAATGGTTTGTGTTAGAAGTCACGTTAAAGATCATCTGGTTGAAGTGACCCAGAAATAGTTTGGAACCTGTAAAGCAAACTGACTTCCTTCCAATTAACTTTGCTTCATTATTATTCGCTGACCTCAAAAATGGATTATACTAGCTAAGTAAGCAACTCCCTTCTTCTTATCACATATTTTATAGGTTTAGGGTTTTTTCTTCTGACTAATACATTTTGTTAGTTTTTATCCAAAAAAAGACTTTTTTCCTCAGTATTTATATATTTCTGATTATATTTGCCTCATACAAACTTCTTATACTGCAGCAGATTTTTTAGACTCTGCTTTATTTTTTTTCTTTAACAGAAAACTCAGAAATCACACATATACTCCCCTTCAGTCTACAGCTATTTTGACACATAAGTGATAGACAGACATTTCCTAAGCAGAATAAATTTCAGTGTGAATATATTAAAAAGTTTACTTTTATGAAGGAATGCCCTATGTCCCTTACCTGCTCTCCAAAACCAGATCCACACTGTTTCATTACTATTCTTGAGATTTCTTTTCAGACTTCTACATCTTTCATCACTTTGGTGCATGTCCAAACTCTCAACTGGACTGAGCCTAAATTATTCTCCAAGTTTAACAGATAAAGACAAACTAACCAATTCAAAGGTAAGCACAGAGGACATTGAGGAGAGAGTATGTTTATACAGACAGATTTCCTCCTTCTTCCCTATTCCCCAAACCACATTTTTATCCCTCTGTCTGCATCGTGCAATGATAATCTTTGTCAACACAGTCACTGCAGCTACCTACTTGAAAATTTAATACCATAAGGCATGCTAGAAACAGCACTCCATATGACTGGAATTTTAAAAACTACTCTTCAATTTTTTTTCTAAAGGTAGTCCTCTTTTTCTGAAAAGTCTAATGGATAACTGAGTTTGATCTACATGGGCTAAACCCTTCAAAGTCAAATATGTGGGAGCCCACAATCCATTTTTCCAAAAATATCATCCCTTACTTCTCTGATTTGTCCCTTTGTTTTCACATGAAAAAAGCTAGAAAACTAGCCAAGGAAATTGAGAAACTTAGCTGTACACAGCGCTGACCTGTAAATACATATTATCTCTTCCTTACATGATAATTTTCAGAATAAAGAAAACCTGGGCAGGATTCGCTTCAATGAGTTGCAGATTTTGAACACTACAGACATCTCCAGTTTAGCCAGTCATCTAAGTTCACTTTAGAGAAAGGAAAAATGTAACCTCTGGGCACAATCTACCTAACTATGAATAAATGGCTGAACCAGGTCAGATGAATCATTCCATGTTTCACTTCACTGACTGTAAAAACAGCCAGTGATAATTGCATGATAAAATCTTTCACTATAAGATATGCAATATCAGTGGAAAAAAACCCCAAAACACAGTTCTGACCACTCTTAAAAAGATGCATGGAAATGTATGGGATAATGATCCACTGTTACACAATCAAGAGGGAAGTAATAACATCGCATGAAAGCCATCTGAAAATACAAAAATGGTACTGCAACCAATAGTTTGACCTCAGCTAGCTTATTATATGCAAAGAATAGCATTAATGTTAATTTTTAGATGTAATTACTACAAATTATGGGAAGCAAGAACAGTTGTAGGTTTCCTTCCAGCTAACTGCCCAACTTAAATGGCCAACAACAATAGAGCAAAATGTGCTACAGGAAAAAAAAGTCTCTACTTTGGTAGTTTTTAAAGAGAAACATTTATTCCATGTATTGACTACAAATGTTATTAGCTCCTTAAAAACTGTGGAATTTAATTTCTACCTGAAATGCAGTAACATGAAAAAAACCCAAATTGTTAAAACAATAAGAATCTTCTAAATTTTAAGCACAACCTTCCAATCTCAATCAGTTTCAATTCTCTGAAAAGTTTTATACATTGATGCTTTAACCCAAATTTCAATTGAAATATAATAAAAATGCTAAATAAACAGTAAAGCATATTGTAAACAACAAACAGAACCTTACGAAAAGTAAATAATATACTAAAGAGATATAAAATATATTAAGGAAAAATGTGACGCAAATGGTGAAAGTTAAAATGAAAACTGCTTTCCACTCCCTCCCACATTTGTTTATATCTTAATTGTAACCATATATCTATTTTCAGATAATTTCAATGAAGATACGGGGATGCAATTTCAGTCAGGGAGAACTCAGTAAGGCAACACATCTAAAAATTTCTTTTTGGCTTATAGTATATTATGCTCTAGGTGAAATCTCTCTAGTATGAAATGACATTGTATACAGGAAATAGACTTTTACAGCAAAGGAATCAAAACAGAGTAAATAAAGGCTGCCAATTATTGCCTTCCCACAGTATTGTTAAAATTTATTTTCCATAGTTAACAGCATGGTCCTATCTAAGTATGAGTAGAGACTGACAAAAGACTATCTATGGAAAGTCTTAACATAGCTACTCATTGTAGCTGGCAGTGCAAGCCAGCTATATTTTATTAAATAATTTTCAGCTTCTTAGGACGTAGAATTATTCAGCCAACTTTTTCTTTTTTGTTGTATTTAATTTCCTATGTTAACAAATCAAGTTTCCTCTTGGTACACATTTGCTTCATTGGAGACATAGAATTGGTGAAAGTACTTCCTCATAAACACAGCTGCACATTTGCAATGTATGACTTCTTCCCATTCTTCATAAATACATTTTTTTATTCTGGACATATCTGACTTAACTACAGTTTCTTTGCCTACACTCCACAGTTGTTACTTAGATGCATGAATCCAAACACATCCAAAAATATCTATGCAGTGCAGACAAATTCTGCATTTATTGAGTTTACAAAAAAAACAAAACAAAACAAAACCCAAAAAAACAAACAGACTCAACCAAAGGATTAGGGGATTTTCTGAATAAGATTATACAGGAAGATTTAACCAGCTCAAATAAACCAAGTTAAACATGAAGAAAATAACAAGACAGCAGCAAACATTACCATAATACTATCAAATTTTCTGTAAGGGTATTATGTCCAGATACTAAAAACAGTTATTCAAGGACTTAATTCTTAAAAGTATTATTTATGCACAAGTTTCCATTGACTCGAATAAGCCTACTCATGTGAGCTAAACATAATATAGGGGTTCTGTTTTATATTCAATATACTTGATTTCATGCTCTAATAACATTGCTGATTTATTTCTTCCATTAAGTAATCCTCTTGACTCTCTCTAATAATTAAGTTGTAAGTTGTTTTCCAGAAGAGATGAAAGTGAAGCTATGCTGCAGAAAGGAATAGAAAAAAACCCTAGTCATTATACATGTATATCAAGACTTTATTAATTTACCACAGACATTTTCTTTTAAAGTGAAGAATTAAGATACTCAGCAGCTGTACTTGCAGAGATAAACAAATTTATCACACATCAAGTCTCTCTGCTAGCTTTATTTATAAGACATTAATAAATCTGTTTCCTTTAATCTTCAGTCACATGCTTATCATCTAACAGTGTTTCTTTGTGGTGCTCTACTGAGGTATTTAAAAGAGATTCTCCCAAGCAGTTTTAAAGCCTGCTGGTTAAATATTCACATCTTCATACTTATATACTCTGATAACTTAGTAATTCATTTAATGACACATTGCAAAACAACACCTCAGATGTGAGAATAGAAAGTAATTACATGGCCATTCAACAACACTCACTTTCTGTTAAAATATGGTGCAACTGAATTCTGATTCTAGCTTAAGAGAATAGTATACATCCAAATACCTTCCCTGCTAGAGATTCTCCAGAAATTAAGTATCCTTTCTTTCCTCTCTTCCAATTTCTGAATTGTATATATTTATGAAGTTTCACACATTCTGGTTTCTTCATCTGAGCAAATTTTCTGATGCTTCTAGGAGGCACTGATTCCTGCAAATACATTCAAGTCTGTAACCAAGCTAGTGATGTTCTTGAACTGACTTCACTCGCGCCTATATGAAGTATGAAGAAATTCCTGACCACGGAAGAGCTCATCCTCTCTTGAACAGCCTTCCACCCAGGTTTAAAACACATATTTTTTTATTTTCTAATAATGGTGACCTATGAAGCATCCTCACTGAAGCTATTTTCATAGAGAAAAAGTTACCCTATGATTTCCTAAATGAAATTTGAAAGGAAACATAGGAAGACCTTGAAAAGGACATTATTGTTAAACTTCAGTTGCAGTTGAAGGCTCGGAAAAAGAATCAATACAAAAAGACACAAGTAAGGACATTAAAAATTTGTGTTCTCTCTCTCACTATATACTTGAAAAATGCCTTGTATTTTTCACTCTTAACTCTAATATCAAATTCCATCCAATATCTCCACCTCTTCTTTCTTTCCTAGTGTAACACTGTTCACCCCCATATAGTAGCAAAACGAGCAAGAAAAAAATCAAATTAAACCAGAGGAATTTTAGACTTACTGTACAACAATCATTGTGGAGATGGCAGGCTGTATTTCTCTGATCCTCATGGCCTCTAGACTAATGTAAACACAGAATGTGAATTGGTATATGCATGCATAATGACAAAAAATTCAAAATTACCATTTGGATATTTATGCAAACCTTTTGAATATAAAATTTCTTTGTGCCCCCACTATGCACCATGTTCTGCTGTTTCCTAGAAAGGTGTTATATATCCTAGATGGGAAAGGTTTATTCCCCAAATCAGGAGGGTGTTTCTGAGCAGTCTTAGACCAAGAACCTCCTTTAAGAAAGCTGAAGGCAGGAAGGGGGGGCTGTGGGCAAAGACCACACAGCACACTCAGACACCAGGAGCTGCTTCAGAAATACAGGCAGCAACATGTAGAAAACTCCCAATCACCATGAATATTGTATGTATTTTTAGAGAATTTTATGGAATTCATATACAGTTGTAACAGCTGTAGAACATTGCTGGATTAAGAGTAGGCATATTAAAATATCCACTGTACGTAATGGATAGGAGGAAAATTTTGGTTTTAGTCTATTTATTTTAAACATATTGCCACCAGATTTCAGAATTTACTTTACACCTTTGTTATTCGTAAAAAAAAATCTAGCAATCTCTTTCAAAGTCCTCTAGAGTTCTAAGTTAAAGGAAGAGGTAACAGCTGCATACCCCATTAGGCTCACAGTGGTAGAATGAGAGAGTACAGAACCATCCTCTTTTCCACCTTCTCATCTTCTTTGCTCTTCTCTTTTATTATTCTTATTTGTTGTCCTTTCCTTTTGAAAATAGAATTCAGTTCTCCTAGAGCTGGACCAGTCAGCCATTCACTTCAAATATAATAACCAGTGGAGGAGAAGAAGCATTTTGTCCTGTCACGGTGGTGAGGAACCCACTTTTTTCCATTAATTATGTGGAAATACACAAGCATATAAAAATCCCTGTGGTCTCTAGAGGGTAAAGGAAAAAAACCACTACTTTCCAATATGGATTACTTTATGTAACAGTGATCTACACAACAGGCATGAACTTCCATCTATCCTCTTGCCTCACATCCCTGCCCAAAATTGTTAATCCCACTTAATTTCTGTTTTTCAGCATGTCTCCTAACACTGTAACACTGAATGTTAATCTGCAGTCAAGGACAAATTCTGCCTGACTTCAGAGTTTTCTTGGGTTTTTATTACTTTTTATTTTATTATTAATACTCTCTTCTCTCTCTTTTTAGTCTCTCTCTTTAGAGTAAGAGATACAGTGCTGCTTGCAAGAAGCCTTTAAACTTTGAATTGCCCTGACATGAGCATATTCTGGACAATTAACAAAATCCCATCAAATTTGATAGTATCAGAAGCAATTTATATTTTAATCAAAATAAAAGGAAAAATGAAATTTCTCATCCTGGTCAGTGTAGCAAGAGTTCAGCAGACCTTGAGACCAGTAAGATGTAAGAAGCTATCAGTAACTGAGGACAAAGGCAAAAAATCCTGACAGTGCTAATATTGAAATACATGGAGCATAACATCCCATGCCATCAATATCACATATAGTTATGGTCCTCAAACTGGTCAGCTTTAAAATGGGGAAAAAAGAGATGGGGAAGAGCAACAAAACAAAGAGACAAATCTCCCCTCTTTCAAACTGCAAGAGGGGAAATTTAGGTTGGATATTAGTAAAAAATTATTTCCTGTGAGGCACTGGAACAGGTTTATGTGAGAAGCTGTGGTGTGTCTTGGTGTGATTTATGATGATAGTGTATTTCTTGATCCTCTGCTTTATGTCCCAAAGTGGTTGCTATATCTTTGAGGTGGGTCCAGGGGAGGAGGGAGCCCTGGGCTGGTTGGTGGATTTTTTCAAAGCCTCACTCCCCAGGTGTCTGGGGTGTGGTGCAGTCTAGGTTTTGCTTGGCTTGCTTGGTTTTGTTAGCCCAGGTGAGAAGTTTTTCCTTGCCCTGGCCTTGAAGAAGCTGCAGCAGCAATCCCTGGGCAATTTTTCAAGGTGAACTGGACAGCTGGTTTAGTCTGAGACCAGAGAGAGAAAACGGGAGCTGAGGGAGAGGGGTCGGTCAGGACTGGCAGGAGAGAGGGGCTGATCCATCTCGACCCCAAACTCAGAAAGCTGAGCCTGGCACAGAAAGCACACCAAGCCCACCTGCTTCATCTGCTGGTGGAGAGTAGCTCAGTGCCAGGAGTTTTCATCTCTTTGCCCGAACTGCTGTGTGAAGCTCCTGGGGTATTTTTCTCCTGAGACAAAAATCTCCCATGCCATCCTCTACTGTGTGGCATGAGCTGGTATTTTTTCCCTGGAATTTTTGGGTTTTGTTCCAGTGTGTATGTGGGACAAGGTCTAACATTTTAATACCTAGCATTTATTTATCTTTTTTTCCCATGCCTTGAGGGCATTTTTTAAATAAACTGTTGTAGTTGTTGTTCTTTATTTTTTACATTCATCCATTAATACTCATTTCCAATTGATGGAAAGAGATTGTTGGAACACTTAGAGGAGATGACTCATTCCATGATGTCTTCTCCTAAATTTATCTTTAAACAGAGACAATGCCCCATCCCTGGAAATGTTCAAGACCAGTTTGGACGGAGCTCTAAGAAACTTGGTCTAGTGGAAGATGTCCCTGTTGAGAGGAAAGATGTGTGCTAATGTCTTTATAAACAATTTGATGGGTGAAAGCATGGGTGTTAGGTCTTTGAAGTGAGTCTTAACATCTCTGCTGACTTTGGGCAGCAGGTTTGTTGCAGAGCCCAGCCAGCTTGTCTCCTAAAACAGACAAGTGAGTCTGCACAAGCCTGAACTTCTGAACTAAGGGTTAAAACAACAGGTTGAAGAGGAGAATATGTGATCCGTGGCTTGGGAAGGCTGTACCTTCCTAGTACCTCAGTCAGTGGGGAAAGGAAAAGGGCAACATAGCTGGGAGTTTAAGTTAAAAGGAGGTATGCCCCCTGAAACCAGGACAGAGAAAACCCCATGGGTGTGTGCCCTGGTGGACTCTCTTCCTTTATTCAAATAAATTTGCAGGACTCCTCCCTCTCCTTTATGGACACTACCTATTCATAGTGTGATTTTTCATACACTATCCATAGCAGGGGGTTGGAACTGGATAATCTTTAAGGTCCCTTCCAAACCAAACCATTTCATGATTCTAGGATTCTATAAATAATAGTCTCTCTATTTAGAAATTTGTAGACAAACTATATCCCATCAGCTTTAGAGGGAAAAAAATCAATTATGGAAAAAAAATCAACAGATGCCTACAGCACAATGACAAATATACACAAAGTTAAATAATGCACATTTATTCCTTATTTTTCATAGGACAGAAAAGAAAAATCATGATACTATCACAGTCACAGTCAGCAATTCAAAGTCATAGGAATTACATTCTCCACACAAAATGTAATTAACTAGTGAAATTTACAAGAGACCAAAAGTAAAAACGAATTCATAAGAAGATGAGATAAGTTCTTGCAAGAGATATCAATTTCCAGCCACTAAATAAAGTGGTTTGATGTAGCTGCTGGCTAATAAAGCCATTAATCTGCTTATGTCTGGAAGCTGAAGGGGGAAGGGCTTCTCTGCTTTATGCTTCTATGCTTTGCTTAGAATCTGCTACTGACTACTGTTGGGGACAAGCCATTTGGCTGGGTGGATAATGATATCCCTCGCTATGGAAATTCAAAGCTTAAAAGGAAAACTATAATTGCAGAAATACTCAATTTTCAAAACCACTGTGGAATAATTTCATAGCAAATTACTTGTAAATATAAATAGCTACTATTGTTCATCTAAACCACAGTATGTAGATGGTCAATACTGATATTTCAGTATAATAAATGCAGAACAAAGAGTTCTGCAATTGTACTCTGATATAACAGCCGTACTAATAAAACAACAAATTTTAACCATTTAGAAAAATACTTTCTAATATATTGTTTTACAAATCAGATTATAAAACTGAAAATCATCTGACATCAAATAGTAATATCTTACACTAATCTTTAGCCCCAAGACTTTAAAAGTTATGACTCAAACTAAAAGATGTAGGAAGAGATGGGACGGAGTTGAACTTTGGGCTGTGGGACACACCTGCAGAAACACGTGGCAGCACAAAGAGGCACGTGGCAACACAGAGAGGCTTGTGTCCACCTGACCTTGGGGAGAGGAGGTGTCACATGGCAGACCCTAGGGGAGAGGAGCCTGCCAGAAGCTGAGAGATGAGTGAACAGTGTGTGATCACACCATAGTAGGACATTTAGAAAGTGTGTTACTGATGTGGCAACATGAGATAGGTCAGGTAGAGAGAATTAGCACGTAAGGAAATACTGTTCCTTGAAAAAAGTGTACAAAACCAGCTTGCTTCTTTGAATAAAGTATTCAGATTCCCTGCTGGTCTGGGTCCATGTCACGGTCACCCACAAAGAGAGATTATAATCACTCCCACATGTTGGGCTGAGTATGCCTGCTAACACTTTGCTTGTCTCCTTCAACCAATGAGAATTCAATTACTAAAAATAAGTAAAAAATATAGCAATTTTAAATATAGTTTAATTTAGTTAGAGTAGGCACTGGCAATCGCAGTGTTCACCTAGACAATTTACCTTGCATTTCTATAATAACCAACACCTGTGCTTTTCCTGAAAACCTTGTTGAAAACCAGCTGCTGGATAGGAACATTATAATTTGCTTCAATCCTTTAAGTTGTTTGCTTTTTTGTAAATGTTACCTATCTCTAATATCAATTTCATTCCTTGATACAGTGGACTGATTGTTTTGGTGACTAAAATGTAATGCAAAGTGTTGAGCCTGAATATCAGCTTTTGCTCAGAGCAAATCTTACTTTCCCTAATGGCAACTGCTGAAATTGTACATCAGACATCTTATTCATCGTACGAACAGGATGGACAATGTCAGGTTCATGTGATGTTCATCATCACAGCATATGACCTTTTCTATCATGGGGGAGGACCATTATGAACAGAATAAAGTCTTTTCTGAACTGAATAAAGAACGTGCAGCTTTTGGGAGAGCACGGAGGACTCTAAGAAGCTAAAAGACAGCTGACCTCACCTACTGAGATTCATGGGTGTAAAAGATGGGACTGAGGTCAGGGCTTCAATTCTCATTATTAAGATTTCAATCACCTCCATTTATTTTTTGCACGTAATCTAGCTGTGACCTGCTGAAGACCCCAAGTTGCTCTGAGGTCCTAATAATTTTATCTGCCACACCAAGTAGTGCTCATGTCATGAAAAAAGCCACGTTACCCCTGTATGCCTTGATGGTCTTCGAAGGTATGAAACATTGAGATTGCACAATTCCATCTCATTCCGTAGATCTGAAGAGAAGTTTTTTGGCTTGCTGTTGATAGCTCAAAGAAATCTATCCCCAGATAGGTAGAAGGTCATTCAAACTGGTGGAAAAACACATCGCACTTATCACAGTCTTCCTGGAAAATGAATGCTTTTTCTCTATTCACCCCAAGTCCTGCTGATATATATCTTCGCACACATACATACAATCAATCAAGGGGTCATACCAATCAATCAGCATCTGGCTTTAAAGTATCCATATGCTCAAGCCATACCGGAAGAAAATATTGAATAATAATGGCTTATAAGTGTTGCCAGGAATAATTCCCTGTTTGCATCTTGTGCATACGCTGCTGTTACTTTCTTTTCTGGTTCTTTGCTTTCCTTCCTTCACAAATCATTTTCACTGTAAAATCCTTTTCTAGTCAAATTTCATCACACCATGCCATGTCAAATCAGGGACACAGAAGTTAACTACAAGATACAGTACTTCTGGGTTGTATTTGGCATCTTCTTTCATAACTTATATTCAAGACACAAAGCAAAAGTCTGCGCATAGGGAAATATTTGCAAAGGAAGGTCCTCTACTTTTAAAGAAGCCAGAATTTCACCTTGTTTGGCAAGAAATATAGACTCTGATAAAGATAAGTACTCTTTTGTTTTAATGGCAAGAATATAAATAATAGAAAGTAAATTTTAGTGGTAATAAATAGTATTTCACATCTTGTTGTCCTGAACCTTTCTCAGTTGCCTTCAAGTATTTCCAAATTCATCAACCAAGATAATGAATTAAATGCAGCTCTAAATTCTTGTAAAGTAAGATGATGGGGGTCTACCTTAATGTGTAAACTACTCACCATCCACTACATTGCAATATAACTATTAAGTTAAATTTTCCCTGTTTAAGAATTAAAATCGGAATAAAGGTTGAGCAACATGGAAGGAAGAAATTATGTCATGTTGTCATACTGTCTCCTAACTCTGAATGTCTTCTCATATGTCTTCCTCTTTTAACCTTGCACTGAAACTAATTTTATTTGTCACCTAGTTTAAGCCATCTTGTCCACAGAAGAAAATAACACAGTTATAAAGCCTTTCCTTAGCAAGAGAGTCACATTGGCAGGAGGTTTTAAAGCTTTTTAACTAATAAAAAAAAAATCACAGGGGTTTTTAAAAGAATAAGTTAATCAAAATACATAAATATATATGTCTATGTATATTTGAAATATCCAAAAGTGATTCTTTTGACTCAGTACTGAAATACAGCATGGAACAATTTGAGAAAGGAGGGACAAAAATATTTTGCCTAAAAACATGTTGTGTAACACAAGCAGAAAAACAGCAGAATAGTGCCTTTCTGAAATATAATGATTTGGAAAAAAAAGTAGTATTCTTAACACCAAATGAAAAATAATCCAACTTACAATCAAAGGACATCAGAATGTGCTGCCTGTAGAATCACAAAAATGAGAGTGTTGAAAATAAGGACAGGGTATTACACAAAGGTTAAAAAGCAAAGTGCTAATTATATAAAATTATTTTTCCCCTTTTATTTTTCTTTTTTTCAGGCTTTCTTGAGAACTGAAATGTACAGAAGAAAGAGGATTTTTTACTTTAATCTAAATCACAAAACCTAATGCAGTGTTTTGTTGTGCTTGGGCTGACATAGTCACGTGATCACATACCAAAATATTAACAAGGCATCTAATGAGCAAGATTCCAACAGCTACTCCCTTTTGGCAAAGCTTTGCTGGCTACCCTTGGATGGCTGTCCCGAATTTGCTGGCACAGCTTTGCTGGCTACACTTGGCCGTGGTACCGTATAACTCACAGATATTTGTTTCCACTTAACCAGGCACATTCGGAACTGTCAGCAACATTTACAAAACTTTCAGTGAACTAAAACTTACCAGGGGCTGCAGGGGAATTTTTGCTCTGGCATCTGGAGCACCTGGAGTACCTTTTCTCCCTTCTTTGTTGTCTGCAGGGGCTGTTTCTCTCACATATTATCACTCCTTTCTCTGGCTTCTGTGCAAGCAGTTTTCCTTCCTTTTTAAATCTGTTATCCCAGAGGAGCTACCACTATCCTTGATGGGCTTGGCCTTGGCTCCTGTTGGCAATGGCTTTCCTTGAGATGCATGTTTTGATAACTTGGGATATGCATTTTTAACAAATTATCATTAAATTACCATGACAATAGTAGTAACAATACATAAAATCTTAATCTTGGAACGATGTTCTGAAATAAAATATTTTTTCCTTGAGGTTTATGATGGGAACAACATTTTCATTTACCTGAAGGGTAAGATGAAACATCTCCTTCTGTAGAAGTGGATTTTCTTTCTTTCCTGAATGCACAGGTTTTTTGCATCATCAGTACCTTAGAAACAGGGGAACAAGACATTGCTCCGTGAGAAGGACAAAGAAGTTAGTGACTTTTGTCCATTTTAGAAGTTTCATGAAATAAGGATTAATTACAACAGTTCTGAAGAGCTATGTTTCCCAGAAGATAAACAGTATCTTGCAATTATGCATATTAAAGATTCTAAGTACTTTTAATCATGTTCTAAGAAATAGCAGAATGAAAATAACAAGAGTGAGTAGATGTGCCCCTCACTTCATAGAAGTTCAGAGTAGCTACAATGGAATAAAAATCATTAAACTCCTGCTAGATGAGTTTTCTTGAGTATTGATTTTTCTCTCATTATCACTTGAAGATAATTCACTGTATCAACTTTTCAGATGAAATAGAAAATGGAAATTGGCAATGGAAAATTTTCAGATCAGTATAAAAATGTTTTTTGCATATACCCCTTATTTCAAAGGAATTTTTCATTTTTTTAATCAGTAAATTGTAAATATATTATGGAAATCTGCTGTCTTCAAAAGTAAGTAAATAATCCTAAGTTATTTTTTGGGCAAGCATTTACCAAGCTTTAATATTCAGTTAGGTTGACAAGTACATACTTACCAGTTTGACTGTTTACTCACAGATTTGCAGATGTGTGTGTAAAAGATACAGAAGGTGCTCAGAATCCCTCTGATTAAAAGCCAGCATACACAATTGAAACAGAAAAATAAACAGTAAGGAGAAACTAAAAGGACATCTTTAGCCCCTTGCTGCTCCAAGTAAACAGAGTAAACCTTCACACACACTTGTCAGTAATTTTTCCCTCAGATTTTACTGTAGTCTACGTTCTATATAGTTATCTACTGTTCCAAATCGCAACAAAGCAACCAATCAAACAAAGCACAGCCAAGTCATAGTCAAATTTCACACATTTTTCAGTTTAATCCCTATTTTAGGATTCTTAAATACATAGTTGTATAGATGGCACCTTCTGAATTCAATCAGTTTTCTTACAGAGTATTGTTTTTATAAACGTATTTTGAGTCAAAGTTAAATTGCCAGGATTCAAGCTAGATTATTCCTAACAAATCACATGGCCATTGATCCTGAAAAAACCAAAACACTAACTGAAAGCAATTACAGGTATATAAAAGACAGGAAAAAAAAAAAGCACATATCATATACATATTTTCATCTTTTAGAGGAATGGTGGGTTTCTAGCTTCCAAGCAGAACATTTTTTGGTGTTGTTTAGTTTTTTCAGAAAGGTACAATGTAGTGTTAAGGAATAAATACAGCAATAGCTGTAGACATAGAAGACAAAAAATTAAGTGATTTAAGCTCAGAATGCATTTAGATGGCTAACTGAAAGAAGTTGTCTGCTTCCAACATATTTGCTGTTATTTTTATATATGTTTTAGATGCAAGTATTCTTCTATGGGAGAAAAAAAAAAACAACAAGTCTATTCAGATTTTGAAGTTGATCATGGTGGACTGAAAGCATCAATGTTCTAAAAGCTACTGTCAGCAGCTGTACACTTATGGACCTCATATTTGTATTTTGACCCCTTAAATTTGTCAATAGGAATGGCATGAGAAATACTCACCATTATTAACCTTTTAATAAAATCTTTTGGTATTAATTTTTTATGTTTGACATTAACCTTAAAGTTCACTCAAGGCTATGAAGAGGTTGTGTTGAACACACCATAAGAGAAATAGTTCCTCTGTTTAAAACTATTTTTTTATGTGTGTCTTTCATTAACATTAAAAAAATAGTTCTGGCATTATTACGGTGCACTTTTGCACTTATTTCTTTAGCACTTAAGTGACAAAAAATGAGTTTACTGGGTGATCCATCATCATTTTCTATGATTGAGGAAATTGTTCTATTTTCATGGATAACATAGCTGAGTGTATTTGTCACCTCACTTGAAATCGCTGCCTAAGGAAGCTGATAATCACTTTGAAACCTTCATTTTCAAACAGTTAACTCCGGTAACGGACTTAACTACTCAACTGAATTACTGCTGCTATGTGTGGAAACTCACTTGAATTCACACCTTTGTTTCTTGATGGGATCTTTGCTGAACAGAATTCCTGGCAGTGCTCTGTCACTGGTTGTGGCTGATGCATTAATTTTCCAAGGCACATATATGAGAGCAGCTCTGGACAAAATTTTAGATATTGAGAAACAAAGGAAAAGGTATTTTCCAACTATTTTTATATTTAGAATCCAAATCAGTGTCAGTCAAACAATATCCATGGCACCAACTTATTTAAATAATGTTATTCGATAAATTTTGGAAGCCTAAAATTTGCAGACACAATCAACAAAGCAGCAGCTGAAGCAAGTGAAAGAGTGAGGTATCATCTTGACACACTGAAAAAACCCACTGCAACAAGACATGCTTGATCAGAGAAAGAGATCACTCTTCCAATACTCATAAAAAGCTTCCAAAAAGTCATTTCTGGGGCCCCCCAACGTTGCATGAATGTGGCCCTCTTGGGGTCCAGAATAGAGCCATGAAGATGATCAGATAGCTGGAGCACCTGTCTGTGATGCAAGGCTGAGAGAGTTGGAGTTGTTCAGCCTGGAGAAGAGAAGGCTCTGCAAAGATCTTATAGGAGCCTTTCAGTACTTAAATTAGGATTTTAAGAAAGCTGAAGAGGGGCTTCTTACAAGGACATGTAGTGACAGGACAAGAGGTAATGGTTTTGAACTGAAAGAGGGTAGATTTAGATTACAAATCAAGAAGACTGTGACAGTGGTAAGGCACTGGAACACATTGTCCAGCCCAAACCTTTCTATAATTATATGAATCTGCAGCCAATAGAACTGTAAATGTAAATGTATTTACTATTTTCTTCACGAAGATCAAGATCAACTACATAAAATAATACTGAAATATATTTAAGGAATTGAGTATATTTTTGCAGAAGTTTAGCATAGGATAAGCTAAGCCTATTTTCTTCACAAATTTAAAAGTAAATCAAGTTAGACCAAAATCCAAAATAAAATCAAGATATCTTTAATTAGCAGAAAACATTTTTTACAGTGATAAGTTAAAATCATAAAGTTAGGGTGAACAGGGGTACACAGAATACCGCAAAATCTTAAAATACTAATTAATGTTAATAATTTTAAAAGTACACTCATTTTTATGAAAGTGTATAAGCCATAAATTTCAGATTTTTATAACAAAAAGACATTTAAAATAGCTTAAAATGGAAGCAATACATTCCAGCAAAAGGTGAAAAGAGAATAAAACTTGCTTCATTTTACAAAGTCTTTTTGCTGGTACAAAAGCCCCGGAAGTAGTACGATATCAGGAAGCTCTAGGGAGGATGCCCACCCAAAATAGGAAACTATAATCCAACAGAGAACACTGTTAGTAGGGCCTGTTGGTTTCACCAAATCATTTCTAAAGCAGACTAAAAGTATAGTGTGAACACATTCACTGTGATAGCTACATTTCCATTGCGTTTACCTGCTGAAATCAGCCATGTCGGAATGATTGGAAAAGTGTGAGGGATTGCTGGGTAACAGCCACCTGAATGTGAGGCACCATGTGTGCCCAGGTGGCCAAGAAGGCCAATGGCATCCTGGCCTGGATCAGCAACAGTGTGGCCACCAGGATCAGGGCAAAGATTTTCCCCCTGTACTGTGCAGTGGTGAGACCACAGCTCAAATCCTGTGTCCCGTTGCGGGCTCCTCAGCTCAGGAAGGACACAGAGGTTCTGGAATGTTCCCAGAGAAAAGCAATGGAGCTGGGGAAGGGTCTGAGACACAAATCTGATGAGGAGCAGCTGAGGGATGTGGGGGTGTTAAGCCTGGATAAAGGAGGCTCAGGGTGGACCGTTTCTCTCTCTACAACTCCCTGAAAGGAGGGTATAGCCAGGTGGGGATTAGTCTCTGATCCCAGGTAACAAAAATGAAGATGAGAGAAAACAGTCAAAAGTTCTAGCACTGCCTTCTTTTTTTTCCAGTTTAGAACTTTGATGAGGAACCAGACCTGATGCAGAACCTGCCTTTTGCAGAGTATCACTAAATTCAGCCCTTGGTGCACCTTCACAGTGCAGTTTCTAGCCAAAGTGCTGGTGAGGGAGAAGGGACAATGTGGAGTGATTCCAGTCTGCTTAGCAACCCACTTATTCCAAATTAGCTATGGACAGAGAAAGTACTACAAGGTTTCTCATCTGCCTTGTATTAGTTTTTTTACAGGGAAAGAATTATTGCTGCTGCTACTATAACTTTATAACCCTTGCAATTGCTATTATTATTTCTATGGAAGAAAATGACAAAACATTAGTTATTCTAGATGGAAAGGGAATGCACATCTTGAAGGTCAAGGGAAGTCTAACTTTTGTTGCCATACAATAAAAATACTTTTCCTTTTACTAGTTCAAGTATCAAATTGAGAGAACAAAAAAATTAAAACAAATCCCATTTGATTTACCTGTTCTAAACTTTTTAATTTTTTTTTTACAAAGAATAGATATATTGGGGGTAGGGATTATTTAGTTTTAATATTATTTTAGACATTTCAGTTTGGAGAAAATGTATCAAATGAAAAGTAAGGTGATATTTTAGCACCAAGTGGGAGGTAGACTATACTTGCTTTTATCCAGTAACTTGAGGCTTCCAGTGTTCATCTAGATTTCTAAGCTCAGGTCAGTTATCTCCACTTTTGCACAAAGTATGATCTCACATCTTTCTTGTTCTGGGGGTTCCCCAAAGTATAAGAATACAGGGGATTTCAACATGAGCCTTGTGTAAATTATAGAAACATAGGATTGTCTAGGTAGGAAGGAATTTTTAAGACCAACCTGTTCCAACCCCCTGCCATGGGGGGCTGGAACCTTCCACTAGACCAGGTTGCTCAAAAATTCATCCAAACTGGCCTTGAATGGGAATGGGGCAGCCACAGCTTCGTTGGACAACCTAATCCAGTAAAGAACTACACTTACAGCAAAGAATTTCTTCCTACCATCTAACCTAAACCTACTTTCAGTTTGATGCCATTCCCCCTTGCCCTGAAATTCTAGACCCTTGTCAGTAGTCTCTCTTCATCTTTCTTGTCAGCTCCCTTCAGGCAGCGGAAGGCCACAATTAGGTGACCCTGAAGCTTCCCTTTCCAGGCTGAACAATCCCAATTCTCTCAGCCTTTCCTAATAGCAGAGGTGCTCCATCCCTCTCATCAAATCATTATCTTGTTCAAAGTTTTCAATATAACAATAAATGCAGCAGACAGTCCTACGGGAGTAGGAACTTGTATAACTCTGAGAACTTGTATAAGTCTGAGAACTTGTATAATGCTGCTCACTTAACCCAGCAAAATTACATTTTCCGCATGACTATTGTGAAAAGAGAATAATACAAGTCCATTATTGCTGACTAAAAGCAATAGACAGCAGTAGAAATTCTCAGTCACTTTAATCCATTCTGAAGAGTAGGCCAGTGGCCTTTCATAAGTAACTTCCTAATGCAGGGTAAAATTTAGTCATCAAAAGTACATGTTGTAAATTCAGCTGTATGTTGTCATGTTCACATTTTGAACCACATGTGGATCCTCCATGTCCAAGGGTAAGCAGTAACCACAAATAACTTGGAGAAATACTCTAGCCAATGGTAAAAAACACTTATGGCTTTTTCAGAACAAAACCTGCAAATTCTCAGTCAATTGAAACTTTTTTTCAGCAGAGAAATTACTTGTCAGGATAAAATGTATTTGTTCCTATCCACTTTTTTTTTGTTTTATCTTTGACTGACAGAGTCCTCAGGTATTTGTAGTTAGAGTTTAAAAGGCAGGAAGTATTTCCTTTGAATTTCTTTAAACTAGTAGATAGTAGTACAATGATTATTCGTCCATATAAAACATAGTTGGTACAATATCGAGCAGTACAATATCATTTTAGGAAATGATAGTTTCATGGAAAAAAAAAATCTAAATTCCTCATCCTGAGAGATATAACCTGAAAAATTTGAAGATGCACTTAAAAATCCATGATAATTTAATTTGAAAAACCCTCAAATGATATTTTGCTTAAGCTTTTATTCTCAAAATGGACTTAATATGTGGGTCACTTGCTAACAGTAAACATTTCTCTTTATGTAGACAATACTCATGTTCTAGCTTAAAGCATGGCAGTACACCAAAACAGTTGCTTGTTGCTGGTGGAATGACACTTCACTTTTAAGAGAGAAGTAGCAATATGTTTCTTGATATAAAATAGCAATTTAACAAAGTTGCTAGTAAATGTGACAGTTGTTTAAGAAGATTCAAGGGCAATGTACACTTAATTATTTACTGCATAGAGGATCTCAATTTTGTGTAAAATTTAGGAAAAGGAAAAAAACAAACCAGTACTTACCATGCATACAAGTCATCCTATCAAACATCCATTTAAAATAGCTTTTTTTCTGGTCCTACCTATCACACTGATGTGGTAAAAAAAAAACAATCAAAGGCAAAATGTAGAACAGCAATTAGGAAAGCTTATCAGGAACATTGGATAGTTTGAGCTTCATAATCAGCTTCTCCTTTTCCCATCCCTTCTGCCCCAGAAATATTTTCTCTCCCAGTCTGCCTTCTAAAGAAGGAGAGAGTAAGAGATGTGTGCTGTGAGATCTCCTATTACACTTACAGGAAAAGGTTCCTTCTGGAATTCACAGGAAGTTGTATTATACTCAGTAGGGAGCTCCTCCAGCATCCAGCAGTTTTCAGCAACAGTCAAAATGTGTAAAGCAACATGCAGAAATGCTGAAACAGCTTTCATTTCAGGTACTCCTGGTATGAAAAAGCGGCGTAGCACCTTCGCTGCCCACCTCTGTTATACTTCATTTCCCAGAAAAGTTGGTCATGCACTAATGTGCTATACAACCTTACATGCTCATTAGAAGATTTTGTGTGTATACATACATTTTTTACTAAATAGGACTTTTGCTGATGTTAGGAACTGGTTTAAACACAAAAGACCAACAAAAACTAAGCCTCTGTGAATAAAATGGATCAAACACAAAAAGTTTTGAAATATACCCAAAAAACATGATTAAAACGAGACAAGGTAAGATGCTGGTTCCAAAACAGCTTGATATATTTTATNAAGGAAGGAAGGAAGGAAGGAAGGAAGCTTTTGCTGAGAGGGTCTGTTCCAGTCTCCAAGTTGATAGCCCTGGGGCTGCAGTCTCCAGGCAAAGGTGTTAAACTTTATCCCTCTGTGAATGCATTATCTTCATCAATCAGTAGTGGAGGGCCTCATTCAGGATTCTGGTGGTTTTCTCTGCAGCTTTTGTACCGTTTTGCTCTAATAGGCAAAGATCCTACATGAAGATGTTTAAGCCATAAATTATAACCCTGAGTCTCTGACAGCTGCTTTGAATGGCCTGCTAGTACATTTAGACATATGCTGCCCGTGGCTGATATGTAGAACTGGAGCATATTTCTAAAATTTAATCAGCACGGGAGGTGAGAGGGTTATTTATCTTAGTTTATTTTGTTCATTCTTTTTTTCCTGGTAATAATAATTTCGATAATCACAGATAGCACCAGCAGTTTTAAGCTGATAGATACAGTTCAAGGGTGAAATGTGCCAGTTAATTTGTGTGTGCTCAGAAAAAAAAAAAACAAACAAAAAACAAACAGTTAACGTAACACGAAGTGTAAACACCAGAAAAATATGACATGGATTATCTCATCCAGATTTGTTCTGAAATTCCTTAAAGGTTTCAGACATTATTGCTTGGGGATATTTGCTTTCTTTTAGGACAACTTTACAAATTTCTACAATTTTATCATTGCTATGATGAAAACCTTGTATTTGGATTTTACTATCATTTTCTCCTATTTAAATTTTCTGCTATTTACTTCTAACACCCTTAGAACAGGGTGAAGGTACTTGAGTCAGTATAAAAAATCATGTTTTGCTGAAATCCTTAAAACAGGATTCTATTTAGTACAAAAGAACTACGTGTTTCTATTGATATTAATCAAAAGTTACTTTACAGAATCAAAATTATATCTATCTGAGTAGAACACTTTTTTTTTTTCTCTGAAAATAGATTTTTCAGTAATAGGGAAAAAAACCCCAAAAATACCATTGGTGATCTCACAGAATCCCATGAAGTCAGAAATTCCTTTGTTCTTCCATTCTCGTTTCCCCTGTCCCTCTCCCTACCAAACATGATATAGTTTCTAAAACATAGATTAAAAAATTTAATTTCAGGTTCATCCTGAAATATCTATATGAAATATGGTGGATATAGAGCTTTTGAATAAAATGAAAATATATTTGAAATTCTTCTGAGTACTACTTTTTGATCAGTGTTCTGCATTCAAATTGTATCTCCCAAAATTGAGATCAAGCATGATAATTCACACACAGGAGAATTTCATTAAAGCCTTGTTGAAAGAAATTTCCCCACTAATCACAGGACCATCATTTGTCAATCAGTGACTCAAATTCATCTGAAAAGGTAATTTGAATCCTTGCAAGCTTCTATTTTTCTTATTCCAGGCATAAAAGAGTTGTTGCTCTCAGTCCGGCTTTTAATGGGTAGATGTCCACATCATAGAATTTTCATTTATAAGTGAAACAAGTTATTGATGTACTCAGAAGTGTTTATGTCCATTAATGATGCACTGTAGGAAGCATTCTCAAGTGATGCTTGTGTTGTACTCAGGTAATTATTTTAATAATGGCTCCTCAGCTGGAAAAAATGTAGAGGAAAGAGAGAGAAAGGGAAAATGACAATTTCAGGTTTGAGAATCTATGAATTGTAGGAATTTTCATATATACCTGAACTGGAAAAATAATCCCATTTTGACTACAAGAGTATTTATTATGTATTCTTATATCTTGAGGCCATATAGACAGGAACAGCACAGTAAAAGGACTTTGAGCTTCATATTTCAGAATAAGAAATGCATTCTAGTCTAAAAGAAGAAAGAACAAGCAAGTTCAAGATCTCATGTGGGGACGATAGGAGTAGGCTGGTGTTCCACCCCAAATATCATATAAGCTTCATCNTCTTCTGCAAAATGGTTACTACTGAACAGATGGAGCAAAAAACAAGACACATGAGGAGGTTGCATATTCTACAGAGAGTATATTCTTTGAAATAATAATTTATAAAATTCTAGGTAAGCTGTTAGAGCACAAACATGTGGAAGTATTTTCCAGATCATGCAAAGAATATTATTTTTAAATCCAACATGCAAAAAATACAAGCTAAATATTTAATACATAATTTGATGATTCATCAGTTTCAGAGAGATTAGAATGAAGTCCTGAACTTTACATTTTTCCCCTCCCCTTCAATCTAAAGAATTACTTTGCAAAACTATAGGGAGATACAAAAAAGGCTGTATTATAAGCATGGTAACTATTTAGTCCTGCAAATGTAACTAATTCAGTTACCAGCTGGTTGTAGGCATTATTCTTATTATCAGTATAAAACCTTGCCTTGGGGAAGATTTAGCCCTCTCTTTTTTAATCTTCTGTGGCAAAAGACAATAAAACTCTGGGCTCCAGTAGCATATGTGTACCTAATGGGAATTCCCTGCTGGAAAAAAAAAAAAAAACCAGGGACTTTTTCAGACCTCTCAGATGGTTTTCTTCCAGAGGTGAACCGAGCTACAAACATGAACACTCCTGTATCCATAACAGAAGGATGCATCACAAAAGCAATAAGACTGTAAAGGTAAGGAGACGTGGCCAAAGGCCAGGGTCTGGAAGGAGGAGCAGCAAGGGTTTAAATCTGACAAATTCTTATAAATCTGAAAGATTCCAATAGAGAATCTGAGAGTGCTTCTTGCTAAGAGCTTGATCCTCCAAGTCACACACTACTGTGCCTGTTATAAAATTTTAAATGTACACCATGTTTTACAGTAACAGTATTGGAACTGCTATTCATGGAAATGAGATCATTACTTATATTTCTTATTGTGCCATCAATTTTTTTTTTGCTTTTCTGTCAATAATTTTTCCTTGTTAATGTATTGATGCGTGTAAAAATTGCCTTTTGTTCTGATTGCTCCCTTCAGCTCCTCTACAGAGATACCCACTTGAAAATCCTCACTATTCTGGGCCTTGAGTCAAGTTTTCAATTTTTCATTAAGCACAAGGGATACAGATTATGACTTTCTTTGGTTCTATGCCATTTCAGTCTCTCACAACAACAGAAAAACTCTAGTAAAATACAGATTTCATCATTTTATATACCTAAAAAGTCTTTCTTCTTTGTCAGTCCTAGATCTCCCAGTTCACCTCTTCTCTTCTTTTTTTCTTCCAAAGCAATTGTATTTTGCTTCATTAGTTATAGCTGTCCAGAATTCTTTGCTAGCTACATTCTTTATTCATCAGCTTTACACATTTAAGCATTGGATAACAAATAACTTTTTAGGTTCAGACACAAGAATTTGTTTTGAATTTTAAAGAGCTATTAATTTTCTACTTCCAAATGAAAGCACATTCATTTCTTCCAAAAGGTTATTCTTCTTTTCCAATAAAGCTAAGGAGTGCCATTAACAAGACCACAAAACTTCACATTGAATAGAAGTGTGATTTGTTTCATCACTCAGTCTTACTTCATTTTTGATGATGCATGCTTTTGACTTCTTGACTGTATTTTATTCCTTCTCATTAATGACACAAATTTGTCTCCTATGCCTCTTTGCAAAGATCAGTTATTGATCCACATTAATGTAACTGATGTATCTCTCCCTCATCTATTAGCCATGTGTTTTCAAGCATGTAATTTAACTGAATTCTTTCCTGGTATTACAGTTTCTCTGTCATCCATTTCTGGCAAGCACTCTACTTGCTTTTATTCCTTTTCTTGTGCTTCATTTTATCAAAAACACGCCCCCCAGCTCTGCACTCATTTTATAACAATCACTGTTATTAACTGTAGTAAGAGGAACTTCATCACTATAGGTGGTTCTTGTTTTGTTCTGAGAAAATCGCTCAAGAAACATATTAAACCTTTACAAAAGTAACAAACTTGTGTGCTGGCACTGAACAGATCCAAAAATACCTTAAAAATTGTAATTATACACAAAGGTTCTACAGCTCTATACTTCACATGCAAGGTACCCATCATCACATCCTCCTGAAAAGTAAGCTGTACCATTTCTGATCGAATTAACTGTTCTGGTCCAAGGGCTTGACTGTTTAACACCATCCCTGAGTCACATGGAAATTGAACTAGCCTTTAACTTGGCCTAGGTATACTAAAGCCCAAGTCCCTGTTATGAACACCAGAAGGCCTTTCACAATCTAGCCCATGACATGGAAGTCACTGCTCTGGCAGAACTGACAACAGTGATGGATAAATATACCAGTTACATGCTTTTTCTAGTTGAATTCTGTCACCAAAAATATGCCTCTTCATACCATCTGGGCTATGAGAATTTACTTAACCCAATGGCGGTGACATTGTAACTCACTGGCCCACTGAGATTTTTAACCCAAATTCTGTTTATCTTAGACATTTTAGGCAAAGGTAGCCATCACTTACAGTTTCTTCTTCTGAGCTAGCTTGATCTGAATCATTAAATAGATATCTATCTATCATTTCACATAATTTCACTATCTGACAAACCAGGTGATATTCCTAAGAATGACAGAAACAAGAATATGCATGATTTACTATGCTTCTGAGTAATTTGTTTCAACAGTTGCTTGCCCTCATTGCCAGCAGTTTTCACCATCTTTCCAGTTTGGACTATGGTGATTTAAACTTCCAGCTGCTGGATCTTGTTATGTCTTTGCTTGGCAGACTAGAGAGACCACTATTATCAAGTAAAAACACCATGCCCTACACAGTTGATTCCTCATTTGCAAGCAGTAATTCAACATAATTTTTATATGAGAAAGGTGGGTAGGAATACACTGAGAGCATTCAAGTTGTGTCAATCATTTTTTCACAATAATACTGAATTAATAGCTATGTTATTATTTAGATTATTATTTCATAAACTGCAATCTATTTATATCCCACAGCTAAGCAGCATGTAAAAATGCTAGGTGGCAAAAATTTGTATTTTTTCCAATTCAACTACGGAAATATCCACAAAAGCCATTAGAATACTAAAGTGCAGGGCTCTACTTTCATTGGCTCACTGATTAGTCAAATTACCAAATTTCACTCTTACCACAGCTGGGTTGACACTAGGCTGTAGTGGTTCCAGGTTTGCAGATGGACCCCAAGCTCAACAGATGCTGGCATCTCGACATATATGAGGCTGGGTTGGATGGGGCTCGGAGCAACCTGGTCTAGTGAAAGGTGCCCCTGACATGACAAAAAGATGATCTTTAAGGTCCCTTCCAACACAGGCCACTCTATGATTCCATTTCATTAGTCTCTGAAGCTGCAGCACCATACTCATTGCTGGCAGAGACTGTCACTCATCACATACAGAGTTGGGCAGGATTTTCCAGGTCCCAAGAGCTAATCCCCTCCATGCTTTTGCCCTTAGGGGCACCCAAATGCTTTCACAGCCAGACACAGAGACCTGATCAACATCTTGCTCCTGGGTAATTTCTATTCACCAACTCATTTTCCTTTGCTGTTACTGCTGCTCACATACAGGCTCACAGACTTACCCATTCCAGTCCCTGGCACTATGAACACATGGGCCCTCTACACCATGCCCTGACTAGTTGCTGCACACTAGTTGGACACAAAGAAGAGGGACCTCCTACCTAGGGAAGAGCTGGAGAAAAGAATTTACAAAGCACACAGGCAGATGATCAGTTGCAGGGCAAGGCCAGGCAAGAGTACAGACGAAACTATTCACATGAGATGATCTCTTCTAACCCCTTAATCCCTCTCTTTTTTTTCACTCCTGTTCCTCCAAAAATCACCTGAACACCTCCCTTTTCCTAGCACTGATTCCTGCCCTAAACACCCTGTAAATCCTGTGTGGTCCTGTGTAAATCCTCCAACTGCTTTTCCCCTACACCCTACAATGTGTCCCAACCCAGAGCAGCAACTCCTCTTAGCATGAAAGATGTTATTCAAAACTGCTCCCCAAGACATCCTGTGATGGTTTTCATGCCTGAACACTGAGGTTGATGTCTCAGCTGAGATAGCACTCATAGGAGTCTGGACAAGCTGATTGTTCTTAGGAGTTGTAGGCTTGTGTACAGACCTGCCCCTGTGAATTCCAGACAGGTTCTGATAGGCTGGTGATCCCTGTAATGGCCTGAGAGTAGCCCAGCAGGGCATTACTTGGGTTTCAGGTCTTCTTACTGTCTTTCTGAGCTCCATTATGGGTGTGGAGATGCTCTTCAGTACATAATTGAAGAGTAGTGTGACACATATTGCATCAGCACAAAAGGTGTGGAGCAGCACCAGATATACAAGCAAAGAAAGAGGGGAGAAGAGAAAAGAGAACACTGGAACAAGACCAGGAACAAATTTTTGAAAAGTAGAACTACCTATGAAAATGTTGGAAATCAACTGGAAAAACAAAAAGCCCTAGAAATTACCCCAGGCAGTATCTTGAAAGACTAACAGTGCTTCCAATACTAACCATGGATACAGAAGATGAGCCCTCATTCCCAGCTGAAATCTCAAGGATGTGGACAGGAATGATTAGCACCAGGGTTTTGTTTCCTCACTGCTCTGTGTTCTTTTTCATGGTTGCTGCTCAGAGCCACCTCTGCAGCAATCACCACAGAGCCAGCAGAAAACAAACCTCATACTTGGACTCACCAGTGATCTGATACCTCACAGCAGCGTCACTGAGTTGCAAGAGTGCTGTACATGTCCATGGCCAACAGTGAACTGCCAAATGAATATTGTCCCAGTGCTTGGCAATTGCTGGGTGACAACATTGTGGGCTTTTCTCTGCGTGTATGAGGAACTCACTTAGATATGTAGGAGAAAACCTTCTCCATAAACTTTCCACTTAAGCCTAAAAACCTTTCAATTTTTTCCAGTGACATGTCACAAAATTCAACCCTTAACCAAGTACAATAACACTAACCCAGTCACTAAGCCCCCAGTGCAGAAGCAGAAGCTTAAAAGACTGAACAAGTAATTTCCCCAACACCTGACTGTGCTGAGACTGATTTGAACTTGGTATTTTCAGGAGAAGGATGCAAAAATAATTTCTAGAATATTCACATCCCAGATCTTTTTTCACATGACAATTAGAAATGTCAGATAGACTTTATAAAAACCCCTCATCATCTATTCTAAAAGGAAGGATACTTTCTGATGGGTTAATTAATTAGTGGCAACAAGGAACCTTTCATGTAATCACAGAAACATTATTAACAGTAATAAATTGCACCTTCCCTGAAGGAACATAAAATCAATGACTTTACAAGAAATTGTTAAAACTATGGTGCTGCTTTAATAAAAATGCTCATTTGAAATATATGAAGGCTGCTATGTTAAGACCATTGTATTTTCATAAATTTTTTGATTTAAAGATATTTGATGTTACTGGGTTAAATCTATTTTTTTGAAAACCAGTGCCTGCATTACTGGATAAGAGGGATAGAAATACATTTTTGTGGATAAACCTCTGGAATTATTAGGAAACCTGGTCAAGTGGCTAGTAGAAATTCAAAGTGTGATGG
The DNA here is from genome assembly GCA_008694505.1 of Cyanoderma ruficeps. Lineage (NCBI taxonomy): Eukaryota > Metazoa > Chordata > Aves > Passeriformes > Timaliidae > Cyanoderma > Cyanoderma ruficeps. The sequence continues at coordinate 11,314,304 of VZDJ01006092.1, read as the reverse complement.
AATGAGAATTGCTCCTTAGGATAATTATAGGCAACAGCATCCACAATGCTTGCTTTTTTTCAAAAGTGATGGCAGCCTAGGTCCTCCTAGATTTAGATTTTCCTGTCCTCAGCATGGGATTAAGCCAGAGTTTGGAGCACGGAGAACAGAAGCTCAGTGTCATGACTATTTTACTTTACCTCAAAGACTTTCTTCTTATAAACTGTGTATAGATTCTCAAGTTTTATTTTTTGTATTTTAATGACAGGTATGCAATATCAGGAAGCAAATTTTTGCTAAGAATGTTACTGAGAGGTGGGGGGATTGAAGGAGTTTTATACAAATTGTAAAATTTCTTGAGGGAAAAAGTTCTCCATAAACCATATTCATAATTTTCTGGGAAAAAGATGTAGTTATACCAATCCTCCAAGGAAGGTGTACCTCAAATTTACTGAATTTTCATATGAATTTCACTGCTATATGAAAGTATTCCAAGAGTAAACACTGTCATGACAGATTTCACTTTGCTTACTGATCTTTCACTATAATGCTGAGGTTTTTTCTCTCATCTATATGAACCTAGAGTAGTTTCCCATCTTCACCTAGAAAATATTTATCAAAACTGAGCCTCACTTCAGTATAAATTACCACTGACCTATATGAGATTACTTTTTGCTACCCAGTTCACTATGGATTTCACTGATCACTTTGAGTGAGGGAGAAATTTTAGCTTCAGTTTCTGGGTTGGTTTTTTCCCCACACTTTAAAAATTAAATTCCTTTGAAAATGCATCCAGGTCACCACCTAATATTAACCCTATTCTGTGTTCTTCCATCCGCTGAAGGAGGGAAAATGTCATTAGCTCTGTTCTCCTGTTCTTATTTCGCCTCAATAGCTTATAATTTATTCTTGATGGTAATTACAGATAAATAAAATCTACTGCTGATAATTAAACACATGCCTCTCTAAAAGACTCAACCAGAGGTCACAACAATTGTCAATAGTTACACAAACATTAGTATGTGTATTAATTTAGCATTAAGTGCTAAAGCATCACTTGACATGTAAACTGAAGCAGTTTTTACACATAAATTAATCAGTCGGAGGTTTTCCCTTTGGTGTCGCATAACTAAAAGGAGGAAATTCCCGCTGTGGTATACTCTAGAAAACTATTATTTTCATAGAGAATTATTGATAGAGCAGCCAAAAAAATTGTCTTTTATGTTTAAGGATGATAAAAATTGTAACAAATACACATGAAAACAAACACAAATGGAGACAACATGCTATCTAAAAGTAGATTACTAGAAAAAACCTACCAATTTTAAATTAATAATTAAAGTGCTTTAGACACTGTCCCGGAAAGGAAAACGATAATGCAGGACACCACGATATACGGACACAATAATGTGCCACCTCACAACTAGGTTAGGACACACCTAAATGCTACCTACCCTCTGTCATTACTGTGATAAACAAAAATACATTTTCCATGATGACCATTAGGTTAAATAGGAGGTAGAGAAAATTCAATTAACAAGGACTATGTTTTGGAATCTTACATGGTCAGGCAGATTTTAATCTATCCTAGAAAAAGTAAAATCTGCTTAAGAAGAAATAAATACAAAATGTAATCCTTTACTAGAGGCAAAAATGAATTTCCATAAAGCTAAAATTCATTATGCTTTTTTTTTTAGAATATCCTTGGCTTGGTAAAACAAGGTGACTAAAGATAGTGTGGCATATCAGCTTGGGCAATGTTTTTCCAGAGATTACTCCACACCCATCTTTTTCTCATTTACATAATTTATGTAGCTACATCGAGAAACACTTTATTAAAGCAAGCATTAATCTACCTCATTTCCACATTGGCCACCTCAAAATTATCTTATCAAAATTCCTGTCATGTAAAAAACTCAATTAATACCTGATTAAAAAATTAAATATATCACCCAAACACAGTTCCATTCACCATTGTAACATATTGTATAACTTTGTTATCATCTACGCAATTAGCAAATACTTTGTTTTCTTAAGTATATCATACTACTTCCCCAACTGCATCACAAGCATTTCTTGTTTCATCAACAAATAATTATTATAATATGCCTCTTAAGATATTTTTGTTCTCAGAGATTACATTCCTTCGTACTTGCTGATACTCCAAATGCTTAACATGGATTGTTAATTCTCAAAATTCTCATCTTGCCATACTAGTCCAAGACATAGTGCCTGCCAGTTTGGGGTTTTAGTTTGGGGTTTTGATTTGGCTTTTTTTTGGTACTGACTGAAATGTATTGTTTGAACTGTACCTTGATTTGATCACTTGTCCTAATTGGAACACTAGTCCAAAAGGACAAGACAAAATTTCTCTAGCATCTTGAATTCACTACATGTTCCAGCACAAAGCAGTGACCTTGTCAAGGTGAGTCATGAAAGCTCTAACACAAACAGAAAATGCAGTGGGACCAAGTGTGCCCTCAGCATGCTTGCAGACACTGAGCTCTGCAATGCAGCCACACTCTGGAGGGAAGGGATGGATCCAAAGGGACCTGGACAGGCTGGCGAGATGGGCTTGTACAGAGCTCATGAGGTCCAAGAAGGCAAAGTGCAAGGTGCTGCATACTGGTCAGGGCAATGTCAAGCACAAATGCAGGCTGGATGGACAAGGGATTGAGAGCAGCTCTGAGGAGAAGGACTTTGCAGCATTGATGGATTAGAGCTGACTGCTGCCACGTCTCCTGGCAGCCTGGAAAGTCAAACTTATCCCGGGCTGCATCCAAAGCTCATGGAGAGCAGGGTAGGGAGGGGATTCTCCCTATCCCCTCTGCTCTGGTGAGACCTACCTGGAGTACTTGAGTCCAGCTCTGTGGTCTTCAACATAAAAAGGACATGAACCTGCTGGAGTAAGTCCAAAAGAGGGCACAAAAATGATCAGAGGACTAGAGCAGCTCTCCTGTGCAAACACATTAAGAGAGTTGGGACTGATAAGCCTGGAGAAGGGAAGGCTCCATGGAGAGGTATGGAATCACAGAATAATCCTGAGTTGGAACAGACCCAAAGGAATAATTGAAATCCAACTCCTGGCACTTCACAGAACAATTACACCATGTCCCTAAGAGAGTTGTCCAAAAGCTTTGTGAGCTCTGGAAGACTTGAGGCCAGGACCATTTCCCTGGGAAGCCTGTTCTAGTGCCAAAACATTCTCTAAGTGAAGAAACCTTTCCTGATATCCAATCTAAACCTCTGCTGACACAACTTCAAGCCATTCCCTTGGGTCCTGTTACTGGCCACTACAGAGCAGAGATCAGTATCTGCTCTTCCTCTTCCCCTCATGAGGAAGCTGTGAGTGCAATGAGGTCTCCCCTCAGGCTCCTCTGCTCCAGGCTGAACAGAGCTGAACCCAACTAAATCCATTTTATAATATTCTGATTACAGCCTAGAAGACTACATAATAGTAGAATCAAGAATTCTATCCTGGTCAGAGGTTTCACCCACAGGAGCTGGCAATTATGTCAGTCACAGCCACATTTTTCTGGGGCGGGGGGGATGGGACAGGCAAGGTGCAGGAGTAAAGCAAACTTGGGCAGAAAGCGCACAAACAGTGAAGTGGTTCCACTAAATTACTGTAACACACATTCACCAGTGGTCACTGTCAGTGTGCTGCCTCTCCTACACTGACATCTGTGTGTTATCTGTTTCCAGCCCCTGGCTTCCCATCAAGAACAGATCTCCAAATTACCTTGCAATTATGCATAGCAGTGGTTTTGCTATTGCTGGTCCATCTGCAGGAATCATGTTAGCCAAATGTAGCTGTTTTCAAAGCACGTTGAAAGACGCTAAACTCAAGTATGCTCAAGAACAGCATCTTCTTCTTGCTAGTATTACTTTTATCACATCCAAATTCTTTCTTATTATTAGCTGAATGGTATCTTTCCAGAATTCATTTCATACATCTGGAAAACATGAGTCTTTGAAGCAGTTGAAATTCATGGCCTTTTCCCAATGTCCCTCAGCAGTTGCTATTTCACCATAAAACTATATCCCCACAGTCTTCTTGTCCTTCTGTATGAGATCAAATATCGTTAATAAACAAAAAAATATTTTCCATAAATAACTTATTTTAAATACTCAGTCCCATTTTGGCAAAGTTTATTTTGTAACAGGCTTGGCTTTCCTGGAACTCTCTGTACAGACTCTGGTGGTTTTTTATCAAATTGACAGGGCATATGAAAACTCTTTTAAGACATTTATAAACTCATCAGTATGTAATTACCAAAGCCATATCCATTTATTTTCAAACAAAACCTTTATGTGTGCTTACATCTAACACCACAGTGCAATAGCAAAGTGGAAGAGTCTTCTCAGACACATGAATACAGAAGTAAAATTCAATAAAAATAATCACCTTTTCCTCCTTCTCCTAACTGGTTGCCAAAAAAACTCATCCCATCTCAGCAGAGACCTTGGCATGGATCCTGTATAAAATCATAGCATTCAATTTCCACTGCCTAGCTCAAAAAGCTTTTCTTTGTGTTGCATTATTCAGCAGGTAATTGATTTGAGCTTATTTACATTTTTTGGTCCGGAGTGCAACTGGTGAACTCTCTGTGTTAGTGTTCTCATAGATGAAAGATAAATCTTGATCCATTTCTGAATTGTCCATGAACACATTTGAGCTTTAAAATTTGGTCTGATGTTCAAATCTATATGACAAAAAATCTGAGTAGCTAGATCTCCTAAAAAGGAAAATTATACAGAAGAAATAGTGTGTAAAAAGATGTGCATCACACCACTCAAAGCAAAGGCAGTGTTCAGGAGAGCCATTTAATTTCATTGGCACAGAAAATGAAAATTGTTCCTGCATGTGACTTTCTAAGGTGGGTGGCAGACAGCATTAGTGCCAAGCAGGGGAGGGCTTTATTGAGTTTTAGCAAGCCAAAAAACTGCTCATGGAAAAGGTTAAGCACATACTGAACTTGTAAATCTCTGCTACATCATGAGAGTTTGTGCAGCACTTTAGCTAGTTTTCTACTATTCTGTACTCACTCAATGTTTTAAAGATAAGTTAAAAATATGCTAACGGTCTCATCACAGAATGCTCTGGTCACTGGGAGATATGCTAATTATTCAGGGACAGAGTAGTCTGCATCTATACTCACCCCAAGAGGAGTGAAGTCCTTGTGCATGGCATGGGCGTGCGTACCTCTACATGAAGCAAAGAGTCTGTGAATGACATACTGTCACATTTTAAGATAATATCACAAGCTAATCACAAACTCTTGCTTGATAAGACTTGTAGGAACAAAGACCAATGATGGTGTCTCGACACAGTACTTCACTGAGTCCCTATATCCTTTTCTTACTGCATCACTGGATTATTCTATTGTCTTTTTCCTTTTTATACTCTGTTAACTAAATAACTTCTCCACTCAGCAACATAACTTAACATAAGCATGACTTCAAAACAGTCTCGAAAACACCATGATTGACCCAATATTCCTAAGGAAAATTATCTATCAGTTGGTTGAAAAAATGTGCAAATGTATATATGTATACATAAAGATATGTATATAGAAACAGCATCTTTAGAACAAGTATTTTTTACATCCTTAAACACAAAATACCAGACCTATAAAAACAGCACAACATCAATTCAAATTCCCTGTTGTGTTGCTGGAGTTCCCACAAAGCGATGTGATTGCACTGCAAGAAACTGACACATCTTACTATCAGATCTGAGCACTGGAGCATGCTTTGTTTCGTCATTCAAAAAACTTAATGTTGAGAATCTTTCTTTTGGGGAGTGTTGGAGCACTAGACCAGATATGGATGAAGTTTTCTTTTGTGTGTATTCAAAAGGCAGTTATATCTTTTCGTTTCCTCTCCCTTCCCTGCCCATCCCACAGCCCCTGCCCAATTAATAGGGATTTTATGTTAGTCTCATGCTGAAAAATAATGCTCTATACTCACCCTTTCAGCAAAATACAAATGCACCCCTCTGATCATATTTTTGGGGGAAAACCTCTTCTCCTGAGAAGGGCAAACAAATATACTTATCTTTCCAGGACATTTTAAAAAGGAGAAATAACAGGCAGAGGGTGGGCTGGAGGGGGCATGGAATGAATTCTTCTAATGAATTAAACAGAAGATGATAGTATCCCACACTGAGTCATGACATATGGAGTAATAGTCATCTCTGTAGTACAGAAATTCATCAGGAAAAACATTTGGAAAGTGGGAAGCAGTGGGAAATTAGGATGAAACAATGAGGATGCCAGTCTAGCAAATCAAGTTTGGTGTAACATTACTCACATGAATAACCTTTATTAAAGATGCAGCTCATTCTGTTCACAATCTGTTCATGCAGACTGACAGATAAATAGGCCTAGGTGAGTTTAATACCACAATTACATATTTGTCAATCAAAGAGTAAATAAATACAGACTGAATAGCATTTCTCTACCATTTTTTTCTATTTTCTTTTTTTTCTAAACATACTATTTTCCTTACAAAGCAAGATTAAAAGGGATTCCTCACACGAGACACTCAAATAAGATGTTAGGGATTAGACTTGAACTCCAAATACCTATTAGTATTGAAGGGAAGACCTATTAGAAGTTTAGAAGAGAGTTTATTAGAAGAGAGAACCTATTAGAAGTTTATTTATATCAGAGATTTCTGACTTTCCCAAAGTGTTGTGTTTAATAATGTTAACAACTAACTAGCAAGATGCACACATCATTTTATGTGGCATAGTTTCAATAATTAATCAGTAATAGTTCATCTGTCCTTCTAGTGGGATAGGAGTCATAAATTCTATTGAGATTGCTAGAGGACTAGCACTGACCAAACAATAAAATAATGAACATGCCTCTCAGGAAAACACCTATCTTATTATTGCAGTAGTTTGATTTTTCCTGGAACTGAAACCTTTTCCATGGCAAAACACAGCTCTTGTAGGAGGCACAGATCTGTAAAACATTCATGAGGGTGATCCAGGTACATTAGACCTTTATAGGATATCACTGTTGTAGAGAGTGGTTTCTCAGGGGAAAAGGAAAACCCTGGAATGGTGCCCTGGGAAACCCCTTTCTAAGCAAGAGGCTTACTCCCATGGTCCCTCAGTTCAAGTATGCAAATTGTTGCTAGAATGTTCCTAGTTCTTTGTGTAACCATAGGTTGATTTTTGGTGCAGAAATTTTAATATTCCTAATTGTTCTCCCCTACTCTGACCCCGCCTTAACTCCTCCCCACACCAGAATGTATAAATACCCATCTGACACTGCCCCTCTGCTATTTGCCCCTTGTTACTGCCTTGTTCCAGTTCACTGCAAATAGTGTATGTCTTCTTGTTTGTTATGTTTTCATTATTAAAACTCCTTTTCAGACAACTGGATCAAGGCTGCCTCTCTCAAGTTGCCATTGGGGCAGAGTCCTGAGGAAACTCAAAGGGGTCTGATCGTCCGGGCTCAGACCCCCGACAGTTTCACACTGTAATGGCCAAAACTAATGTGGAAATCTTGAATATTACTTTCCAGCATGGATATATGACTTATGATTGCCCACTTCCTCAATCCCTCAATCCCTTTGCCTTGGAAGCCAGAGGGATATCATTGCTGCATTACACTAGTTATTACACTGCTGAATAAATGTCTTAACTGGAGACTAAACCAATTTGTTCATCTCCTATTCCCAATTTTCCACACAATGGACAGTACATAGGTTTAATCCTATGTTCCCTCTCTAAGCCACTCTACGAGGAGAATGCTACAATAATGCTCATCTTCTCGGTTATGAGCATGACACAGACAGTGTCAAAGTTCATGTATTCAGCCTTTGCAGATTTGTCATAAAACAACTTCACATTGCTTAAGTGTATCTCTGTACTGTCCAATTAATATTTTACAAAATAAGGCAAAATCCAAAATAATGAATAATGTTGATCCTTAAAAAATGGTATAGAAATACAATCATAGATTATAAAGCAATACATTTTGATGCGTGTGCAATTTGACCAGTAGTATTTAGTGCTTTTTCTTTTTAACTGCATCTAAAATGGAAAAGGTTGTATAATAGACTGTACTGCATAGTTTCATTTTATTCTCTTATTTGTAAGAACAAATTATAATAGCTTAGCTACAGTAAAACGCATAGTAGTTAGGGGATTTTTAAATTAGTTTCTTGTACTTGCATACTTATAGGTTCTCAGTTTGTTTAGTTTAAATAATTTTAATGCTGAACTCAGCACACACAGAAAGCTATTAACCATAGGAAAAAATATTTGGAAGCTGAGGTTTTAAAAATTGCATCAATGTTATTATTCTATTTAATAATAGCTTTTTCATTGTAATTTAAAACGCATTTTATCTTGCAGTTAAAGTGATAAAAAGTAACTATAAAATAAATAGCGTTTTCACAAACTACTGATTTAATTAAATTTAGAGATCATTGTGAACTAGTTTTATGATTAAATTTTTGCATTACATTTTTATTTTTTTAAATCTAAATGCCTATTTATATATGGGCATGCAGATTATAAATATAGATGCAGAGATATGTGTATTTTGATAATTTATTTGGGCTGCATTGCCATGCTTACAGGTTGGTGTTTTCAGCATGCTGCATTTTAACTGTTAGGTATAGTTTGATGGGGTTACAGATTCGCAGATCTCTACAAATTAGGCAAAAGTATTGTAGTTCTAGTGAAAGAGGGCAATCTAAGATTAAGAAAACTCACTTTTAAAGTGAAATGATTTGCCAAATGATTTTCCAGATTTTCTTTCCTAAGCCGAAACTTTGCTTCAGTTTGCAAGATGGGGCATCTGGATACACATGAGCTTTCTACCATGCTTCTTCCAGGACAGGGTCAAACACAGAGGGTGCCTCATGGCTGAAAACCAAAGCAGGACATTTGCACACACACACACACACACACACACACACACACACACACACACACATATATATGTAACTTATGCACATCTTTCATGGAGCTGGTTCTTCAGCTGTAAGGGTTGCAGAATGAAAGGTGAGGAAAAATAATAGGAAGATCTCTAGCCTTCCCAATCACACATTTGAAAATACAACAGAGGAAAAGTAATTTCCACACTAGGATAGAAATTAGCAGGCTGGCCTAGTCCAAGGGTAAAGTTTGCCTCATTTGCTCTTTTTACTGTTCACAGTTTTATCTATTCACCAAGGCTCCTTCAGAAGCTTTTGTTCCAACACACTATTTTAAATCACTGTAACTATGCTGTTCAGTTTCAACGGATCATATCTAAAGACGAGCTATTTTTATAAATCCATCTCTACAGGCAGTAATAAGATTAATCTTATAGAGAATTTTTCAAAAATTTCAAAACTTAAATATGGGAAGAGATGGGATGGAGTTGAACTGTGGGCTGTGGGACACACCTGCAGAAGCACATGGCAGCACAAAGAGGCACGTGGCAGCACAAAGAGGCACGTGGCAGCACAGAGAGGCTTGTGTCCACCTGACCTTGGGGAGAGGAGGTGTCACATGGCAGACCTACAGGAGAGGAGCCTGCCAGAAGCTGACGCATGAGTGAACACCGTGTGATCACACCATAGTAGGATATTTAGAAAGTGTGTTACTGATGTGGCAACATGGGAGAGGTCAGGTAGTGAGAATTACCATGTAAGGAAGTACTGTTCCTTGAAAAAGTGTACAAAGCCAGCTCATTTCTTTGAATAAACTATTCAGATTTCCTGCCGGTCTGAGTCTGTGTCTCGATCACTCACACTTAAGTGATCACACGTATGAGCTAATTCCTCTGGGTTTCTTGAGACTGATTCTCTCCTGTGAGGTACAAAACATTCAAATCTTGCCTTCTTTTCGGTGGGAATAAAGTTTTGTATCCCATACTGTTTTATGAGAGTTCGTATCGTAAAAGTAACATCCCGCAAGATGAGATAAATCAACTGATGAGATCCATCAAGATTAGCTCAGTGGAACACAGCACCTGCTCCTCAGAACACCAACACCTCTAATAACACCAAGATTGAGAGTTCCATCCCTGTATGGGCTATTCACTTATGATTTGGACTCGATGATTCCTGTGGGTCCCTTCCAACTCAGAATACTGTGAAATCTGTGAAATCAAATATTGTCCCCATTAACACCATGCTGAAGTGAATTCAAGGCCAGGTTGGATGGAGCTCTGAGCAACCTGGTCTAGTGGAAAGGGTGTCCCTGCAACGTCAGAGCAGCTGGAACTAGATAATCTTCATGGTCCTTTCCAACCCAGGCCTTTCTATGGTTCTATGATTCCACGGTGAGCCCTTGAGCCTGAAGCAGTGATGGCCTACAAACCAACATATTTCACTTTAGCTACAGAAACAGCCTGACACTCCACATCCACCACTTGTCCCCGCTAGAAACCCCACACTCCTACAAGCTGTGCCTATAGAATGGCTTTCAGCTCAAGCTTAAACAAAAATCTAAAAAATGCATTTCATTGCTTCAGGTTATCCTGCAGCCTTAGAGATGCATGTCTACAGGTATATGTCAGCAGCATGTCAGTAAAATGCTTCAAGTAAAACACAGAAAAGTTGAACTGCAAGTCAAAGAATGTGTGTCACCTTAAAAAGAGTTGATTTAAGCAATGTCAAATCTCAAACTTCTGTTGAATATCACACTGACTCCATTTATCCAGAAAAATTTGATTTCAGTTTATATCTCCCTTATCTCACTTGGATGTCAAGAGTATATGTAATAATTTTAAATCAAATGAAAATTTGTATTTGGAAAAATTAAGAAATATCAATAAATGTTGAAATGACAAAGCATTGGATCTTGCTAGCAAAAAGAAAAAAATCAATAAAGTAAAATCTAGTTGAAAGATTGTGTTAATACATCCATACAATTTATTCATCTCTGAGAAAATGCAGAAAACCGACATTAATTAACCAAAGATCTACAAAGCACCATTGTAAGGTGTTCGTATATTTAACAAACAAGAGGAGTCTGGATGAAATCCACTGTAAAATAAAGTGAGATAACACTGTTTAAATAACTGCCATTGATCTTGAATTACCTTTAATTCACATTTTATTGTCAGTACAGCAGTTTATCCTGCAGGAATAAAGGAATACTGAAACATCCAAAATTTGACAGCAGGTACTGAGGTACAACATTTGACCTCTTTGTACCAAGCAAAACGAGACATAAAGTCTCTGAGATGGATGAGTACTTTCCGACAGACAGCCAAAGGTACAGTCAATCATTTTCCAGCCCTGTATTTCTAGTCCAGAAACATGTAAAGCTTTTCACATCTAACTAACTGATACCTCAGCACTCTTGCCTGCTATATTATATGAAGACAGACCTTTTTTATAGCAATGATCACAATTTGTTGGGCAGGCTGAACCATTTTTGGAAGTTGAACTATGCAATTTAACACTACTATCCCCACTAATGTTCCCATATCTGGGTATGAGAAACTATTTTGTAGGCTTTTTTCACAAAGGAAAAGGCTGCATTTGCTGTTTTGAACTGAACCTAGGGTACAAAAGCCATGGCTCCAAATAGAGAGGGAATATCATTTTGCTAATACTTGCATCTGGCAAATTGCTGTATGCAGCCCATTTGTTTGGCTGACATCAAATCCCCAGAATTTCAGACCAGTAAAACCAGACAGTGATGACTACTGGCTTACAATCTTAGGACTGAATCACACTGATCTTAACGAGACTTGCGTAGCTTTGATAATTCTTTCACATTGCTATTGAAGAAGTCAGCTTCATAAAAACATTTGGTTACTTGTGAAAACAGCAAAAGGTACAGTAAGCATGGCATAATAAGAGGAGCTGGTGTCCTTGAAAATATTTTGGGAGCTTCTGGAATCTGAATGGACTACTCCTTAAGGAAGAACCTATATACAGGCATTCTACACTGTGTTTGACTTAAACAGCCATTTAGTTGACTTAACAATTTATTCAAAATACACTTGTTTTTCTAGTTATTAATGCTCTTTATGGATGTAATGCAGGCCACACAAGGCTTTTAATTTCTTAATCTGACTGTGAGTCTTAAATAAAAAAGAGATTAGGTCTGCAGCACAGACTCTGATGTATTTCCTTACAAAAACCCCAAAAAAACAAAATTCACAAAAAACCTCCAACACCACCACCAACAAAAAGCCTCCAAACAACAAGAAAAAAAAAATCCAAAAGCATTCTGAAAAAAAAAAAAGAAAATGCTTCTAACAGACAGAAAAAATCAAGGCTTATGCACTGAGATGTACTGAAGTTCCAAGTCCAGTTTCTGGGATCTCAACATTTATTGTCCACCTGCAGGCATAGTTTTGATAATCGTTTCCAGAAATAAACTACATGGAAATTTAAAATATATAGAAAAAACCCTGTGCTGCAAATAAAAGCTTTGATAGTAATATCTGGTAAGGTCATTCTCTAAGGCCCATTCTAGCATCTGTAGTTTCCTTCATTTTGAGATGTATGCTTCGGCAGAAAACAGCCCTTCATGCAGCTTCACATCCTTTTGTATACACATAGAGTATTTACTGTGCTAAGGCTTGCACAGAGGAGTTGGGTGTGTAGCTTAAGAGAAGGAAAAAAAAAACAGGGAATGGATTATTTTTCTGAGTCTGTCCTTGAAAATTACTTGCTCCGGTTACACCCTAGACAAGAAATTCTATTAAAGCAGTATTTTATTTTTAAAATGTTGCTTTATTACAAACAGCAATCAGGAACCATTTTAATGCCATACACCTGCCACCCTGCATTTATATTTCCATAGGTTGAGTTAGTACCCAAAATTTTATGGAACTGTGGAAGCACTATTACTGCTAATCAGTCCATTTTTTCCCCTGCAATTTTTTAGGAGTTAAAAGATATGCCGATGTTAGGGGATTGAGAGTAATTGCCCAGCTTCTCTGATGCTGTGCAGCACTCTTAAAAGATGATTCAGGTGCAATATTACTGGAAGTTAATTTAAGACGATAATACCCTGTATTGTATTGAAATGAGAGAATATATTTGAATTTTTTTCATAATTTCGATGGTTTTAACAGAGTAGAAATCAGTTAATAACAACTATGTTAAGCTTTTTTAATGTATTGTCACCAATCTCTGTATTCAAGTTGTCACAAATACTTTTTAAAGTATAACCATACCTCATCATTGTAAAATGTGAACAGTGCAGAAACACTTCTTAAAAATATTTTAAGAGACTTCTTGCTTACTAGCAAGGAACATACAGGAAAAAAATTTATAAACACATTGAGTTGGAGAGGCTAGAGGCTATCAGATAAAACATGCAAAAAAATTGATGCAAAACTAATACTAATTCCGAATAAAGAAAATCATTCTCAAGAGCTTGTAGCACATTGTGAAGTATGTAAAATACCTTATTTTTACAGAGTAAGATAAAGATTTCAATTAGAAAAAGAAGGTGCATTTGCTTAATTATGTCTTGTTTACATGTGATAACCATCAACCTTCTGTAAGACTTGGTCAAAAACAGCTCAAAAATTCTTTCAGAAAGATAATTATAAAGCAAATTCTGGAAAGTAATTAACTGGAATTGGTCTAGTGCCTGATGCAATAGAGAATTAAATCTGTCACAGTCCTCTGCAGTAACACATGCATTAAAAAAAAATCATATTTAGTCTCCCTCTCTCCTACAAAATCTGAACGGTGATGTTCAAAAAAATTTTCAAATAATCATTCATAAGACTGTATGTCAGGTGGAGAAACAAGAAAGGCACCATTTAGAATGTGAGCATTCAAAAGAGATGCAGTGTGTGAGCACAAGAAAATCCACCTCGGTGTCCTGCAAATTGTATGCTACACATAGGGTAAACTTAAAAGGGTTAGGGTTTGAAAACAAGCTTTCTTGCTATCAAGTATCTTTGCAACCTGTCTCCAAACTCCTCTCACTACGGTTAGATAGACTTTAATTCAGAGCCATTGTCTTCCTTTGTGCTTTGGTAGATGTATTGTTCCCTCTGATCCAATTCATGGATTCTGATACAGCAGAAATTAAAAGCACTTTAGTTAAATAATTTTCTATGTTTTTGATAAATATGCAAAGTGTTTTAACAATGAAAAGGCAGCATATGGCACTTAACAAGGAGGAAATTCTTCATTCATGCTAATTTTAATACTACCTACTTATAGTAATGAATATCTCCCCTTTCAAGCTCTCTCAGGAGAAATGCTTTAAACAGAAAAAAGTTAAAACTTCTTGGTCACACTGACTTCTGTTGTCCACAGCCACTTTGCCACAACAAGACCAGGGACTGCCATTTCAATAGGAAAGAGACAGGTCCTCAACTTTATATTGCCTCTGATGTAAAAAAATGAGTGAGATCACAGTTCCTCTCTGTATTGGATTCATTTTTGTTCCAGCTCTTCCAGAACTGAAGATCACTTCTATCCTTTGCAGAGATTTCACAAAAATTCTCCAACACTAAGTATCACATATTGTCCTGCTCTCTCTGCTCACTCGGGCTTAAAATATCCATTCTGCTGAAGTAGAATTCTCAAATATTCATCTCAGATGCTTCATTTAAAAAGAAAGTGGAGTTAAGTAAAGGAAAAAAAAAAGGAAATACCTCACCTCATCTCTTTTCTCCCTAAGAAAGAGTCGCTCGCTCCAGAGTACCAGTCTTAATTTTCTAACACTCCTGCTGTTATCACCCCATAAAATAAAGTGACACTTGAAGTAAAATCCAATGGCATTTACATGGCAACAGCAAAGAAAAATGGAGCACTTTTTTTCCTTAGAAATGTTCCAAGATCCCGATTATGGGTGCAGCCTTTCCTCTTAAGAAATACTTCAACTGAGGATGCCTAGACTCAGATTAACTAGAGCTGTTGAACTCTGTTAATGCAAGATCTAACACTTAGACAAGTGCACCACATGCCTTTCCCAGGCATTTTAGAACATGAAAAAGACGGATTGTTCACTAAGATGACCACACCAAAAGTAAGCCTTTCATGTTTGAACAAAATAACCTGGAAGAGTAGCTAGAAGAGGTGGAGTCAGGCCAGAGGGGTGGCAGCAGGTTGCTGTTGGCTTCTCTGTCACTGAAGAACAGCTTGCTGTGCTGCTGGGCTGCTCGGTGAAACGGCTTAGACAGACAGGGGTGGCAGCGGAAGCAGGCAGGGAAGAGGTAGCTCTGCAGGCAGAACAACTCTTTAGGCACTCCCTCCTCACCAAGAAACCTGAAATGGCAGGGAAAAAAATTGTGGCGCAGTTGACAATGTTTATCCACTGAGACTCTTCCCGTAACTCAGCCCCTTTAGGAAGACTATTGGTCAAACAGGCAAATTTTTTCCAGGCACTGGGGCCTGCCTGCATCCAAGACGGGTCTCTTGCAGCCCAGCAGTGGAAGTTTCTCCCCCAACTGGCTGTCAGGCAGAGTTTCCTGTTTTCTCCGAGCTGCCTCCTGCACATATTAAGGCTCACCGCACGTGTACAGCCCCTAAGGTAATTTTTCACCCCATGTCAGACAATGGATTTATAACAAATGTGAGGCGTAAGTGGAAATTAAATTGGTTTCTCACGTACTTCAAAAGGGCATGGGCAAATAATGAAAATAAAAAACTAAGTACTAAGGAGAAGTCTGAAGGCCTGCCACCAGAGTGCTGTGGAAAACAGCCTGGGAAAGCTCACACGCACTGTGATTGTCACTGCGTCATTAGAATGAAATCAGATCTGAAGCCACAGGAATAACTTCAGTAACTCAAGAGCAGGGAAAAAGGGGAGACCAAGACTTTCAGGTTTGGCAGATGATAAAAAGGGAGGAGATCTAGAGAAAACAGCTTTGAAATGGCAGAGAATGTCTTCATACCTTCACAAAAGAAGGTGGAACGCCTCTATTTCTCTGCAGACATTGAGTATCATACCTCATTTATAATAAGATTTTTTATCATGCTACTGGCACTGTGGCAATGGTATGGTTTGGAATAAATATTCTGTAAAGTGTCTTAATTTTTTTTCCAAACTCCACAAAATGTTAGTGGTACATTCACAGCACAGTACAGCACCAAAGTGTAAATGCATTTTCAATGTGCTGTCTATAAAATTAGTAATTTTTTTAAAAAAATAAAAATAACAAGAGGAGCTTACCTAAATTCCCATATGAAATAAACTTATCCCATAAGAGTATTTATCTTTATAAATACTATTATAAATCAAAGGGAGATAATAGACATTTCAGACTTAAGGATGAAAATGAAAACACAAAATGCAGAAAAAAATACCTACATTAAAATAATCTTCACTATATTCTGTTTTGAAAATGAACACTTATGAATTAGCCTAATAGTTAGGCTATGATATCTGGATCACTTCCACTAGACTTTACGTCATAATCTGAAGCAGTGGAACAAAGATGGGTAATAAATGTATTTTCGAAGTTGCATCATAAACAAACAATAATATTTGATTCTTCAGGAAAATAGGATATAATATTTGGAGAGCCTAAATATACATCAAAATAATTTTAATGCTATTTAAACATTTAAATCAAATACATCTAATATAATCTAAATTATACCAAAGATTGCCTTTTAGAGATACTCAGAGCAGATTTCTTCTTATGACTGTGAAGACTATTTTCTTAAACTTGATTAAAAAAAATATCCAGGAAGCATGCAATATATTTTTTTTAATGTTTTCTTACATCTAAGATGAGAAACTGAGAAGTGAAGTATTGGTACCCATATCCTATTTTGAAAATCTGCACCAGCATGGAAGGTTCACTTCTCTTGTGCAGACATTTAATCCAAGAACCTTTCTTTTCTGGCGAATGCACTTAAGGAAAAATATTATTGCCAGTCAATTTTTGCAATTCTGAAGAAAATACAGATCAAGTTTTACTGTTTGACAGAGCCATTTAGGGTCAGGAGTGACAATAAGATGATGATCAAATTCACTCATCTTATGTTTTTTTAAGGGATATATCAACTTCCTCCTAATATACTGCACTTTGTAATGCTTGTCTTTAGACTTAACTGTCTGTATCAAAAGCAGTGACCAAGGGAGATTATTACTTATTTCACGCCTGCTGACTGACAAGCGCCTGTTTTCTGGAGAGCCTAACATCTATTAGGGCTCATTTTGTTGTTCAATATAAGTTGCATGCTGCTTCTGTTCAAAAAAGCAAATGTTTTGCAGGTTTGCAGATGAGGTCCACCTGAAATACCCTTCCAGGCAAATAAGTGATAATTATTTGGGTGTTCATAAACCCATATCACAAATGTAGATACTGTTTTAATGGCTGAAGGATCAAGGTCACAGGAAAAAAGTCAATAAAGCACTAATTTCACAATGAAGTCTTTCTCTCAATCTGTTTTCATTCTGAAGTCCCAAGTTTAAGCATACCTTCCTCATTTGAACATACAAACATGCTACTATCCAACCTTCTTTAGGTGAATGGCGCACACACACACAAAAGAAAAACTATGTTCAGGAGCTGTACTCTCTCCTTAAAAAGTGCAGATTTTCTACCAATAAAAATCAGGGGCCCACAACCAAATTACCAACTGAATAGTCTGATACACAACCAAAATAACTATAAAAACTAATAAAAAATATTCTAAAATTTCAAATAATATTTTGGCAAAGCTTTAAACACAAATTAAATTATTCCATATCTGTTATGGTTTGAATGTGATGTAAATAATTTATGTTTTTGTGGAGTTCAGAAAAATTAAAGGAAAAAAATCATACTCTCATTTACCGAGGATTTTCTTTAACAAGCAGTGTATTTGTAGCTAATTTCTTGTTCTCAACAGCCTGTAATGAACCTTTTTTTTTTTTCCTATGACACTTCTATAAATTATTTCCCTGAAACGGGATGAGAGGAGAAAGAAAAATGCAGTAAAATCGAAAATTACCAGCCTGTCCACTGACTACTGTCCTGCACGTATCATGTCACCAGCATTATACTTAACTGTCCCTACTACTAAAAAAATATTAAATAATCTTGGGAAATTAAAATATGATAATTTCTGAAGTAATCCCCTTGATGTTTTCGAATTGTAAATTTTACATCCCAAAATGTTTCCTTTCAAAAATAATTTTGAAATACATTCAAGGCTGGTGGTCAAAATGAATCCTTTAGTATTCACAAGTAACAAGACCTTTGCTATCACCAAAGAAGTTGCAAGTGTTCAAACACATATTTCCCTGGGCTCCTGAAAAACATGACCCTCTGAGCAGTTAAATGTTTTTAAGTCAGTGTCTGTCTTTCTGACAATGTTAATAAATTAGTGTTGGCATTCATGCTGTAGGACATAATCATCTTTGGCGTGATGAGTGGTTGAGCTAGACTGTGCCATATGTCAAAGAATTGCAAGAGCATCAAAATTCTCTCACCCCACCCGCGTACAATCACCGTCTTTCGTTTGAGGCAAGAATACAGCTTAATCCCGCAGTTTGGATTTAACTAAACTTTCCTTGTGTCACAGAAGGATGCTTATGGAATACCATCTCACACCTTTTTGCTACCGGGGCATTTTCATTGTCTTGGTTTAGGGTGTTGCTATTACCTTTTTTGTTATTGTTGCTTTATACATGCATATGTACATTTATACATGTGTAAAACAATCCAAACATTTTGATCGGTCAGACACACATACTCTGGAGGTTTCTCATCAGATATTTCTTGGATTTCCAGCACTAACATTTTCAACTTGATACCAAAACGTAGCACAATTATTTGGATGCTCTTTTCCTGATAAAAGAATACAAGATGAAAGAGTAGTGTATAAAAACTCTTAAATTTAATTCAGAAAGTAATAACCCTTCTTAGAAATGGTTGTTCCCAGACCTTCCTTTGCCTCCCACCAACTAAGATTAGTCTTAATTTTTTTTTTCTGGATAAGAGTTATAAGAGTGATTCTTGAATCACTTCAGACAAACATATCCACACCCCCCTTTCCATCTGCCTGTGAGCAGCGTGAAGGATGTGCAGTGCTGGTGGTTAGTGATGGCAGTGGAGGTGGGTGCTGGTCTCTGCTGTTGCATTCCCTGAATCTCCAACACATCACTGAGACAGCTTAGTCTGCTCATGTCTCTCCTCCACGTTTAGAAGGAATGTGTTTGATCTCTCTACCACTGAAGTTAGGAAAACTAAGTTTTGTCACTGCACTGCTAAGATTTCAGTCAGTTCTGGAGATATTTAAATTCTGCCTGCCATCATATCTCAGAAAGTTGAAGTACCGACAGATCATCAACTAAAATATACTCTGCCTATTCACAAAAGGAAAATGCACAGGGGGAATATGGCATTTGGGAATAAAGCAACTGACAGAAACAGCACTGCAATTTATTGGTCTGCTTTTGTCTCAGGCAAGAAATAATTAGTCTCGTTTAATACAGTTCATTTAACATTATCAGTCAAATCACCTCAGCATTTTGAAAACCACGATCTGTGGTATCCTGAAAAGAGGAGAAAATAGTTTTTTTATTTATATATTCTAAATATCAACCCAATTCAATTCTGTCATTTTAGCAAAATGTCGTACTTATATTTTCTTTCTGAAATGAGGCTAGAGCAAAGGACCTCCTCCTTTTAGGGCAGCAATGAGGATAACAAGCCAAGAATGGAGCACAATTTAAAAATAGCAATTTCAGGCTTACATCTTTTTCTTATCATAATTGATAAAGAAAATAAATTTAGATAGCCCCCAGTAACCATGTTATGCAGTCACAGTCTTTCACATATGTTGTCTTATGCACTGAGGTTTTCTAAATAGTTACTGCATAAAGAATCACACAAAGTTCTCAAGTCTTAATTTGAAATACTTTGTTCTATGTAGGGACAAGATGAAGTTTATAAACAAAAGATTTGACCCAAATATATAAACTGTATTTCAATATTTATGAGACAGATAAAAATTGATCTCTGAAGACACAGTTTCTCCCTTTTTGTTTCTCTTCATGTGAAATCAATCTATTTTTCACAGACAGGATAATTACTGCATGTTCCTTTTCTTTTTCTTTCAAGTGGAGAAATTGGAATTACTTTCACAGTGAAGAGGCAAAACTCTTCTTTTCCTGTCACTATGCTTCAAATTATTTTAATTGCTTTTGTTATTTGTTAGTTATTTCAATCAAAACATCCAAACTTCACTTCTCTAAACTGTTAAGTTTACAGTAACATAACTTGGGTTAGTAACGCAACTTGGATTAGTAACGTAATTATAAATAAATATATTCATCCATATTTGCATAAAATAGGTCTGCAGGTCTTAGTTTTTACTGTAATTACTTGCTAGTTAAAATAGAATTTAAGATGTCCGGATTTCTTCTATTTTTATGGTAATAAATCCTTTGATAACACCAAACACATTATTTATAAGCTTAGTGAATCTGAATGTGAAAGCATTCAGTTCTTCACAAGGCACGGTCATTATCGCTAATCAAAATTGGTATGGAAATACTTCAAAATGCACAAAAATACTTCCGTGTCATTTTAAGCCTATCAAAGGAAAATCGTGGCTTCATAATTTTAGATAAAACTTCCTTCCTGTGATTTTTATTTAGGAATTTTCTATTGTAGAATTGTATCAAATTGCTTCCAAAAAAACCCCAGTTAATGTAGTATCAACTATTTCTCCCTAATGTGAAATGAAACACACAGCTTTTGAGAAAAAAAGAATAATGCTAGCATTAATATTGCCCTCACTCTTGAATATTTCTCATTAGTTCCTTTCTGGTCAATTTTATATAGTAGATTCATAAAATCACAGAATAATTTAGGTTGGAAAGCCCCTTAAAATCATGAAGTCCAACCATTAACCCAGCACAGCCATATCCACCACTAAAATATGTATTGTCAATCCCACTAGGAATGGTGACTCTACTATTTCCCTGGGCAGTTCCAGTGCTTGATAACTCTTCTGATGAAAAATGTTTTCTAATATTAAATTAGAGGTTTAATTAAACATCCCCTGGGGCAAGCTAAAACCATTTTTTCTCATCTGAGTATGAGACAGAGAGGAGACTGAACCCCACCTGGCTACACCCTCCTTTCAGGGAGCTGTAAGAGAACACTAAGGTCCCTCCTGAGCCTCCTTGTCTCCAGAGTAAACATCCCCATCTTCCTCATCTGCTCCTGGTCAGACTTGTGCTCCAGACCCTCCTCCAGCTCCAGTGCCCTTCTGTGTATGGGTTTCACATCAATGTCTTTCTATCCCAAAACTTATCACAGCATTTGAGGTGCAGCTTCATCATTGCCCAGTACAGGGGGATGGTTACTGCCCAGTCTGACAAGTCACAATGCAGGTAGCCTTCCTGGTCACCAGAGATCATGTTCAGTTGTTGATGACCATCACCCCAGGTTTTTTCCCCAGGGCAGATTTGCAGCCTTTCTGTCCCCAGCCAGTAGCACTGCCTGGGATGTTGGCTTGTCGTTGTCCTGACCCAAGTGCAGGAGCCACCGCTTGGCCTTGTTGAACCTCTGGCCACTGTCCTCAGACTATTGATCCAGCCTATTCTGATCCTTCTGCAGACCCTTCCTGCCCTCCAGCAGATCAACACTCCTGCCTGGCTAGGTGTCATCTGCAACTGACTGAGGGTGCACTTGACCCCCTCATCCAAATCACTGATAAAAATATGAAACAGGGTTTTCCCCAATATTGAGCTCTGGGGGCACCACTTGTGACCGGCAGCCAACTGGATTTATTTCCCTTCATCACCACTCTGGGCCTGGCCATCCAGACACTTTTTAACTCAGTGAAGAATATATCTGTCCAAGCCATGAGCAGCCAGTTTGTCCAGGAGAATGCTGTGGGAAAAGGTGTCAAAGGCTTTTTTACTAGTTAATGCAACAGTCCAGGTAAGACAGCATCCTCATCCTTTTCTTCATCTACTAACCAGGTCACCTTCTCATAGAGAGACATTGGATTGGTCAGGCAGGACCTGTCTTTCACAAACAGTGCTGGCTGGGTCTGATCTGCTCTATGTCCTGAACATGCTGTGTGATTGCACTCAAGATGATCTGCTCCATGACCTTCCCCAGCACTGAGGTCAGGCTGGCAGCCCTCTAGCTCCTCATAACTTCTTTCCAGCTCTTTGAGATGGGCTTGCCGTTTACTACCTCCAGTCTTCTACGACCTCCCTGGTTAGACAGGACTGCTGGTAGATGACTGAAGGTGGCTCAGTGAGCTCTTCTACTAGCTCTCTCAGAACCCTTGGTTGGATCTCACCCAGCCCCTGAGGCTTGTGTGTCTCTAAGTAGTGTAGCAGATCACTGACCTTTTCCGCTTGGATGACATGGCTCCATTCTGCTCCCCATACCTTTCTTCCAGCTCCTGTGGCAGAGTACTCAGGGGATAACCAGTTTTACTATTAAAGGCTGACATAAAGAAGATGTTAAGAGACTCAGCACACCTGCCATCCTTTTTCACTATGTTTCCCCTGTGTCAAATAAAAGATGGAGATTGTCCTTAACCCTTCCTTTGTGGCTGATGCATTTTTTCTTGTATTTTATGGCAGTGGCCAAATTAAGTTCTACTTGAGCTTTGGCTCTTTGGATTGTACTCTTCCCTGCATACTCTCCTGATTTCATTGCAGGGCTGCTGAGTTGCCTGACCCTTATTCCAGAGTCTTAACATTTTTTTCTGTTGAGTTCCAGCCAAAGTTCTCTATGCATGTGACTCACCTTTTAGCACACAGGAATCATTTCTTGACCCTATATTTCCTTCCTGAAAAATATAATGATACTCTTAATATCATAATAATTATGAGGTGGTGGTAGGAGTGGGAAGAATTTAATAGACAGATACCATTGTCTCTTATTCCAAATTATTGTTTTTTTGATTCTTAAGGCAGAATTAGGAAGTTATTTTAAAAACATGGGCTTCTTTTAGTTATCACTGTCTTCTAGTCTACTTACTGTGCCAGACGAAGCATTACCAGTCAAATATTAAAGGACTATATGTTGCACCTGAAGTTCAGACATCTGAGTTATTAAATTAGAAGAAATAAAAAAATTTAACGAAAATAAGAGTTGAAACAACCGGTTGGTTTAGAATTCCTGCCTCCTTTGTGAAGTAGATAGGTACTGGTTTTACTTGATCTGTAAACTGGTATGTAAAGTAATTTTTTCCTGAGCTTTTCATACCACCACTATAATCAATACTGCTCAATCAGCAGTGCCACAAGTGACATTGCATGAACATCAAAGAATTTGCACCAACCTCAGTCTGTGTGCATAGACCAGATGCTCAGCAATGCATATAAGAGTAAGAAAAACCTCCCAATATCTATGAAACCCAGAACCCTAGATATTGGCTCTTTGTCTTTTCTTGGTTTTCTTAGTTTTAGAAAAATCTACATTACTGTGCCTCTTCAGGTGAGAGTTGATTAGAGTTCAGGGGTTTTTTTTCCTTGTATTTTGTTTTTACACTTTGAAATAATCTTTTAAGAGAACCATCTACTTGACCACTAAAGATCGTATATAGAAGACTTGCAAATAACACCAGTTAGAAAACTCATAGCAGAAGTACATATGCTGAAAATTCCATTTGTATGAGTAAGTTTAACGTGGATATTTTCACACAAATGAAAGGATCCCATCACCTGTTACTGCAACTGCTGTAAGTTACCAAGCCTCCATTTGTCTTCAAAGGCACTCTGAACTGACTATATATATATATACATACTCTCAGTAGATTCCTTCAAAGGATACAATTCTTGGAATTTATTGAACAGGTTAACAGAATCATAGTATATAAACATATTCACAAAAATAAAATTCTATTTCTTTATCAGGTATGATGTGGCCTATTTAAGAACTTGCTTGCATACAACCTAAGGGAAGAATTTTCAGCTACTATCTCAGGCCATAAGTGTATAGCAGTAAGCTACTGTTTGTGAAGTTTAGTGTGCTTGCTCAGAGATTGGAAAGAGCCACAATAAGAGAACTGCTACCTGTTTAAGCAGGAAACCAAAATAATAGGGAGTCTTGTGTAGCTGATTAGTTAACCAGAAAGTTTTCAAAAAGTAGAGAGATTTGATTTGTATTATCTTTTTCAAAGGAAGTTGAAAGAAAATTATAATATTGCAATAACAGCATTGTTCTAGGAGGGGAAAACAAAAAACAGTTCTTGAATAGAAGTGGCATCTTTTTTTTTTTTTTTTCTCACATGCATGTTCCTACTAAACTAATAAAATAATAGTATAAAAATGGTTTTATTTACTGTAACGCATTAATTTGCTATAAATTGTGTGAAGGTGTGTGTTTTATGATTTTTTTCTCTTTTTTTAATGAATGTTTGCTTTCTTCAAGCATTAAGGGCTTCTGTGGTTTAGACTTCCACCCATATTACTATCACTTGTATCAAGTCAGGA
This sequence comes from Cyanoderma ruficeps, assembly GCA_008694505.1. Lineage (NCBI taxonomy): Eukaryota > Metazoa > Chordata > Aves > Passeriformes > Timaliidae > Cyanoderma > Cyanoderma ruficeps. The sequence continues at coordinate 11,289,970 of VZDJ01006092.1, read as the reverse complement.
CATATATAGCAAGCAATGCCTCATTATAACTCTGTTTCTGGATGATTTATTAATGGCTGCCATAAATGTGGCAGAAATACATTAAGTATTTTTTTTTACTTGAATTTGAGAAGCAGAAATAAGAGACAAGCTTTAGAAACTGCTCACACTTCACAAATCAAAAGTATTTTGTGAAGACAGACCCATGTGTTCCTAAGGCACTGGTTTCCATGAAAGCTAAACCACTTTTCCCATTCAGAATAAGTCTTAGAAGCTGAAGGAAATATACTGAGGCTTAAACTTTAAAATTAAATCCAGATTTTGAGGAGACATGTAACTACTTAATTATGCATCTGTAGATTTCATGTTATTCCTTTATACAATCAGAAGTGCTTGCCCATTTCTTGAGCTTTGAATGGATTCAAGGACTTAAGGACCTTAGCCAAAACTGAATTAAATATATATATATGAATGTCCTGGGTTATAGTCTATTCAATTTCATCTGCTGAAAAACAGTTGGGGGTGGGTGCCTTTTGATAATGGGCCAACGGTCAGTATCAGGTAGAGCATTGTTCTTTTCTTTCTCCATAATGGGCCATTAACAGTCTTCCCAAGCCCCTAGCGTACCTA
>VZDJ01006092.1:11170210-11282598 GCA_008694505.1 Cyanoderma ruficeps | reverse complement strand
TTTTCCTTTTCTACCACATTTGTATTCTTATATTCTTAGTAAAAAGCTGTTATTCCTACTCCCAAATCTTTGCCTGAGAGCCGTTAATTGCAAAATTAGAACTTGGCGGGGGGGTGAGGGGTTTACATCCTCTATTCTAAGGGGAACCCCAGTTTCCCTGGCAGATACCTGTCTTTCTAAACCAAGACAAACATCTGGAAATTTCACTGTTTAAGGAGTTCAGGTCAGAGTAGTTACTTGAGATGCTGTGTTCATCACAAGTTTTCAGGACAACTAAGGAAGATGGAAGCAGTACAGAGAAAAAGATTCACTAGATTGTTACTGTTGCATCTCTGCTACATTCTATAGAACACTGATAATTCACCAGTCAAAAGAAAGCTTCATCCTATGTTGAAAGTGTCAAAATCTGCATCAGAGATATGTTTGGTGTAAGAAGGACTATGACTACGATGAAATTCTTTGCTCCCTTATCTTAAACTTGGTTTGGACAAAACCCAGTAGCTATCATTTTTCCTCCCAATAGCTTATAACCACAGCCATATTCAATATCCAAACCCATGCATTTCCTGTTCAGTGAATGAAGTGAAGCTGGCATTGTTAGTAGTTGAGCAGCAATGTTTACTAAATTGTTCACCCCTCCCAGCCAAGATGTGACATCGTCCTTACTTCACAATGTGCATAAATCCAGAATATCCTCAGATGCAGACACTGGAAACAGTTGAAGTTATCACATAATAAGGAAAATCAATGGTGGGGAGTGGGGAAATGGGGATGGAAATGGGGTGTGGCATGGCGTGCATTTTATATGATTGAAAATACGGTTTATGGACTCTGTGCATAAACTAAAACACAATTTATTTATTCATAAATCTCCCTGTTACACAACACAATTATGAGCTCATCTTGCCTCTTTAACCTACCACTGTAATTCTTTGAAAGTGCCTTCATATAATGGTGGTTTTTCAGTTTGGTGTGATTGTAAACATGTTGAATTGAGTTTCTGTCGAGAGATAGAAAGAATGAGTCCACTTTAGTCTTGAACTACATGAGTATTGGTTTCAGAAGAAACACTGAAGGAAGGAGAAGGGATAATTTTATAGAGAATAAGCGAAGCTAAGTTAAAAAAATAGGCTGGTTACACCTTGATATTTGGAAAACCAAAAATATCTTCCTAACTTCTTAAGCTTTCAGTTAGAAGAATAATGAAATCAATAATGCTACTTCTCAATTTAATGAGAAATAAAATTTATTTTTGATTTTTTTCCCCTCTTCATATGACACTAGAAATTAATTCCATATAATGTAAGAAATGAAGCTCATTTTTTCCTATCCAATGAGCATGTATAACATGAGATTTAGGAATATCTAGGCTGACGCATGCAGGTGTTTTTTATAATTTCTTAGGTACTCAAAATCCCTTGACTTCTCTGCTTTTGTTTTTATTCTACCCATTACCTACAGATTTTTCTTTTTTTTTCCCTAAACACTTTAACACTAGTTTAAAAAGCCCATAGCTGACCTGTTTCAAATTTGCAACCACTATATTTCAAGAAACATACACAATGCTAAATTAGTTTTACTTTTAATGATTCAGTCTTTCCTAGATCTCTCTTCTCTCCATTTTTCTACAAGTTTTTGCAACAAAGTAGAGCAAGAGTCTTCTAAAATGTTACGCTTGCAACTGAACAAGTCAATCCCCCTGATTTTATTCTTATCCAGGCATACACTTTAAAAAAAGCAGAATGTGTACATGAAAAAGAAACCCCCAAGTATTACCAGTATTCAGTGTTTAGGCTTCAGACTTGCACTCAGAAAAAACCACAGTATGGTATCATGAAGTTAAATGTAAGTACATGGAAAAGAAAATAAAATTGCGTTTGTATCATAACTGAAAATCAGGATGGTACAACGAGAACATCATTCTGCATATTTGTCAAACATGATCATTTTAAAAAGGGATATCAGTTTTAACATGTTCATGTGCATATATATTTTATATAAAAATGCTTTAAAATTATACTGTTTGAAAAACAATCATCTTATTTCAGAAAATATTTGAAGCGTAGTGATAATCCTTTTTACAGAAATGTTGCTTTTACTGTAGGGAGAGGAAAACATTTCAAACATTCTGAAATGATGCAGAATACAGAAGTACTCCATTACCTTCCTACAAGGTATTGCATGATAAGCTCTGGTCAGCAAAAGGCACTTCCATACTCCTGGCTTATGGAGTACTGGCTTCCAAATTGGCTCATAAATCATCTCCTGGGGACACACTTAGAATAGTTCAGACAAGGTGCTGAAGTGTGAGGCAGTCATTAAAATTGAATCAATTTCCCAGAGAACTGGTATACAGAGAACCAGAAACTATTCAGAGTTTGCTTTTATCATGAAATCACTCAATTTACATTAAAGTAAAAGCTTGAGGTTTTGTTTACAGTATCCAAAACCAGAAAACTGGCATGTGCTTATCTACACCGTAGCTGAAAGAGGAAAAAAGGCTGTGTTTAACAGGTTTACTCTGCATTCAATGTGAACTGTCTAAGCCTGGACTTATTTGACTTCCTGTAGAAGGCTTTTCTGAAACACTGTTCTGCAAAAAAAAAAAATCCCATTCATTGTTTCAGCAGCCCTCTTGTTAGAGAGTAGAAATAGGCCAAGACACAGACTTTTTGTGCATCACAGCATGAAAAGGTTTATTCCTGGTTTATTCCTCTTTACAGCTCAGCCATCCTGAATCCAACTATTCACTGACTCTGGCTGCAGCAAGCTCCTACTGTAGGTTTCCCTTGCAGCCTCTCACTGCTGGTTATTTCCTGCTAAACTACAACTGCATATTAGTTTACATACATGATACTACTACTATATTGGTTTGCAGACTCTGAATGCAGGCGTTTACCTAGCTAGATGACTGCAGAGTCAGACTGACATCACAAAAGTGATTCTCTTTCCCCAGGATCCTTCTTCTTCATAATTCTCACTAGCTAACCCACTCCCTTTTATCACACTTATCTTTATTGGATCTGTTTCTCATCAGAGGCCAGGCTGAATTGGCCAATTAACACAGCTGTTACTTATCAGGGGCAAGGTCACCTGTATTCCCTTCTAAAATTCATCATCAATAGTGTTTACTTTTTGGATACACTAGCTTTCACAGTTAACTTCCTTTTAGTATTTTGTATAGGGTTTAGATGGTTTAATCTTTCTCTCACTTTGTATAAATTATACAAAACCAAACTCACTGAGGAAATAGTTTACGCTTTCTCTAACTTACACAGTAAACAAATCCCATGGTGATGCAAATGTTTATCAGAGTGTTATCTGTACACAGCTGAACTCATGCAGCTGCTTTCAGCAACACAAGCACAGGTCTCTCATCATTCCCTATAGAAAGATCATCTCCTTTCAACCCCTGTGCCATGGGCAGGGACACTTTCCACCAAACCAGGTTGCCCAGAGCCCCATCCAACCTGGCCTTGAACATTTCCAGGGATGGGGCAGCCACAGCTTCTCTGGGTAATCTGTGTCAGGCCTTATCACCTCAAAGGAAAGAACTAGGAAAGAACTTTTCCTAACCTCTAATCTAAACATATTCTCTCTGTAAGTTTGAAGCCATTCCCCCATATCCTGTCACTCCAGGCCCTTGTAAACAGCGTCTCCCCACCTTTCTTGTATGTTCCCTTTAGGTTCTGGAAGGCCCCAACTGGGTCACCCCAAAGCCTTCTCCAGGTTGAACAGCCCCAATTCTCTCAGTCTTTCCTCCCAGCAGAGCTGCTCCATCCCTCTGATCACCTTGGTGCCACCTGTGGCCTGGCTCCAGCAGGTCCCTGTCCTTGCTGTGTTGGGAGCCCAGAGCTGGACGCAGCCCTGCAGGTGGGGTCTCAGCAGAGCGGGGCAGGGGGGCAGAATCCCCTCCCTCAACTTTGGAAGAACCAAAGTGGCAGTCATAATGAACAGACAATTCCCTGTATTCTCTGTGGATGAGACATTAATCTTTCCAGAGGTGCTGTGCCTTACTGGTACTTTGGGCATTGTGTCAAGCTTTGCATTGCTTTGAGTTGTACTGATGCCATAGGGGCAACAATGAGGCGATTATTTCTGCCCACAAAAAATGCTTAATTGCTCTTTCTGCTGATGAACTCTTACATTTTTTAACACCAACACATAATCTCAAGTGAAAAAAAGAAGTTTAGGTATGAAAACCCACGTATCTGTAAAAGTGCTGTATAAAACTGTTTTCATCCTAAAATGAACTATTCCTTCATCTATATGAAATGAACACCGCAACAGTGGTACAAATAGCAATAAGTTGCTTTATTCCCAAAACATTTTTTTTTTCTGTTTAGCAAACCTTTCTGGTTCATTTATTTGCTACTTGGTGGTCTTTATCATCCAGTGGACACCATTGAGAACAAGGATGGATTTTTATAAATTTCAACATGACCTGGGCACCCTGGCTACAAATTTACAACATTTAAAAGCATGATGTGAATTATTTCTGTTCACATTTATGTATTTATTGTCTGACAAGGAAACTATGTTACTATAAAAAAATAAAAAAAGCTTTTCAAAGAAAATAGGTGTATGTGAACTCACTGGGAGGTTAAGGCTGTGCTTGTTATATGTATGAAGTACAGGAATGTCAGTAGTTTTTTACATAAGAATATAAGTATTACATACTACATGCATAAAGTTCTAATAGTTTTTAATTCTAGAACTCAAAATTAAAAGTTACAGATGAGTTTTTATCAGCTATTGTGAAAATGTGTATTCATTTCATCCTACCACAAGACTTTATTCTAGCAAATAGTATTTCATAGTAGATTTTAATACATTTATGGAGGATTTATTAATGTTATAGATACATTATAAAACAAGTATCAGACAAAAGTCAATCTTTTAAAAGTAGTTATGATAGTACAAGATCCTTTGGACTTGTAGGAACCAGAGCAGACAATACCTGGGTTACCTACCTGACATTCTGCCAACAGACGACTCATCCTGCATATAATGTAAAATGAGGTCAGAATTTAAATTAAAAGCCCACCCTCAAGAAAGCCATCCCCTTCTGATGTTGTGACATTTATGTGCTTAAAGGCTATAACGCTGTAAGTGAATGAAGCTACCTAAAGAAGAAAAGAACAGCATTATCATCAAAACTTATGATACTCATTAAGTCTTTTGATGAGCATAGGTGAATTTAATTGCTCTTTAGAAGATAAATCGTAAAGCCTGCATACAAAATTAACAAGATCACCTCAAGAAACTGGTGGCTCCTCATTGACATCCCTGACAATAAAATGGTCTTCATATATCACCTGGGATTCATCACTTTTGAGAAATGCATTTACCATCTGTGCTCATCCCAGACTACCTCTGATAGAATGTCTGACTTCATAAACTTTTCTTGGGTAAACAACTCACCTAAACCAAGACAACAACTCTTATGTTTCTCCAGATAAGTGAACAGATTCACTGCACCATTTTTCTAACACAGAACTAATAAAAGTAGTCGGCTACAAATCACTTAGATTCATAGACAAGTTCTTCAGTTTGCTTTATGAAATCAAAAAAGATACCAGTAGTTTCTTAATTTGCTGAAATAAAGTATCATTCAGCCCTATCTCCAGTTTTCATCCATTTCTGAGGTACATATTCCTTGTCTGACATCCTCTCTTACAATCTTCAGCTCCAATCATATGAATGGCTGAACACTTAAGCATCTCCAAACAGAAAGCAATAGCAGTGCAAAGGATATGAGTTTACCTTACTTGCTGCAGTGCGCATTTTGGGTTTTCTAATGTTCTGTATGTTTTGTTATATGTTTGTAATGGTTTGTTCCTACACCCCCATCCCCAAACCCCCCGATGGTGTTTCCCTTGTGATAGGCCTTGTCAATCACCTTGTAATATCTGGAAAATTCTGGGGGAAAAGCCCTAGGGTTCGGCAAGGTACCCTGGTACCACCTTCTTTCATTGTTCTGTTAAGTTTCCCCGTTCTGGGTCACACCCTCCCTCCCCCTCGATTGGTTCTAAGTTCTCCCCTGCTCAGTGTACACCCCCTGTACTTATGGTGAAGACAGAGGGGCCTGCGAGGCACTCTTCTGCTCATGGGCAGATAGCCGGGTGGAATAAAGCCAGGTGAAACCCAAGCGAGAGTCCACGCCGTCGACGACGCTTCAGCCTGAGGTTCAGACCCACCGAGCCTTCCTTATATAGTTGCCAGAGAGCTAGCTAGCTGGTGAAGCAGCTCCAGGACGCAGCTATACTTAATAACGAACTTCATGAAAGCTTGGATAGTTTTTTTAATATAAAAACAGGGAATCTAGAGAAAAAAGCCCAAATCTTATAATGATTTGCCCTGTTTCTTCAACTTTCCAAGAAAACCAGGTTGAATGGAGCTCTGAGCAACCTGGTGTAGTGAAAAGTGTCCCTGTTCACAGCATGGAGGGGAGCTAGATAATCTCTAAGATCCTTTCTGAAAGAAAACATTCCTTTAGTCTATGATTCCTAGATTGTGGAGCTTTCACAGTATCTTGACAGAAGGTCAGAGTCCCTCCTTACTGCTTTTCAATTCTGATAAAGGCATCTTGCATGAGAAACTTCATCAGTTAAATCTCCCGGTGGCCATTTATGTCCTGCTTTTAATGCAAGGGTTTTCCATCACAAAAAGCTCTAGTGAAATTGCTGGCAAATAACATGACTTTCCTGCCAGCAAACCTCTCTGCCTCCCAAGGTGAAATTACTTAGATGAGATAGGAAGGACATCAGTCTGCTGAAGTTAGTCCAGAGGAGGCCACCAAATTGTTCAGAGGGCTGGAGCACCTCTCCTGTGAGGAAAAGCTGGGAGAATTGGGATTATTCAGCCTGGAAAAGAAAGATTTTGGATTGACCTGACTGGGGCCTTCCATTACCTGATGGGGACCCACATGAAAGATGGGGGGAGACTGTTTACAAGGGCCTGGAGTGACAGGAGAAGGAGGAATGGCTTCAAAGGGAAAGAAAGTAGGTTTAGATTAGATCTTAGGAAAAAATTCTTTCCTGTGAGGGTGATATATAGACCTGGCACAGGTTTCCCAGAGAAGCTGTGGCTGACTCATCCCTGGAAGTGTTCAAGGCCAGGTTGGATGGATCTCTGAGCAACCTGATCTAGTGTAAGATCAACCACCTGTTCATAGCAGGTGGTTGAATGAGTTGATCTTTAAGATCTCTTCCAACCCAGGCCATTCCTTGGTAACTTTTGATGTTTTTCAGAAGGATTCATTCACAAATCCAAGTGTGTTTCAAACTGTTAAGTCAGAATAACAAAAAGTATGCTCTGAAATATAGACTGGATGAAAATATTGTTAAGAAAAGTGATTGAAGTGTTCAGTATTCATGAAAGGGATACATATTTCAATGAAATATGAAAAAAATATTGGAAGTTCCTTCTGTTTCAGACAAAAGTCTCTTGGAATGCCATGCACTGTTCCTTAACAAATGCAAGGTCCACAGTTTCAGCACAAAGTTTCAATAGTAGGGTCTTGGATTGTAGAAAAAAAATAAATACTCAGGGATCTTTTCAGATGAGATAGGGAATTGGCCAAGTGTTTGCATTTTGCAACAGAGTACCCTGGAGAAAGAAAAGAAATATCTTCTAAGTAAAGCTTAAAACAGGAAAGGAGTGCATTATCACTGTTGAATTCCCTCTCTTACTGGGTATAAGTGCAATCCATGTTTCTCCCCAGATGGAAGGAGTTATACCCATTTAGAAAACAGGAAGTTATCTTGCACAAATAAGTGTATAGAAAAATAAATGGTGTTATATTGTGCTGTCAATACATAATAGCATTGCCTTATCAGCTGTCAACAAATCTATTTTAGAACCAGTACTTAACCAAGGCACAATATAAATAGTAAACCCATCCAAGCAAGCCTTTAGTGGTTCTATATTTTGAAGACAGAAATGTTCTTACTCTAAGCTAGTTAGATCTGTAAACTGTGCACAGAATTAATTTTATGCCAGCAAATTACTGTTTTTAACAGGTTATACAAGGCACAGAGCCATATAATTGCTCTTCACTTGAAATATGCTCTCATTCAAACTGAGGAAATGAAGTTAGCTGAAGGTGCAGCTGGGGGGTGAGGAGGAGCACATCTTATCTGTGCAATGACTTGTTCTTTACAGGTGGTTGATTCAAAAATTAGCAGCTATTTTATTCTGCAGTAATAAATTCTAATATTTGAAGAGAGTGAGAACAGATGGATTGCCAGTTCATTGCCACTTGCCACAGTACTATGAAGATTTAATCTTTATGATGAGCAATTTGCTCTTTACATAAGCACTATACTAGCATTCCAGTATTGTGTCTCATCAGCCCATTTTGAAGTAGACTGGTTTCCCAGACATTTTTAATATAGAGTTTGGTTGTATTTTTCTTGAAAATACAAATTACTCTAAGACATTTTAGCCTTCCTGAAACTATGTGTTACCTGTTAAATAAGTACTAAAATCCCAGAACAGTAATACTATTGTTTGAAATGCATGTTTAGGTGCAGAGATTTTTTTTCAAAGAGACTAAAAGCTCCCTGTCTTTTAGGCATAATTTACTTATTTTTTTTATTTTGCACAAAAAAATTTATAATTGTCTATCTTTACAGCAATAATTTCTGTTGGTTTAATGAGAAAGGTTTCATACTCTAACTCAAAGTGTTTTCCCGCTAAAATGTACTGGTAGATAGGTGAACACATCTGTCTGCAGCCAAAGTAATATTTTATTATTCCTTATAACAAGTGCCAATGTAAGGGACTTTACACTAAAGGGGCCAGAAACATGCAAAGGGGAAACTTCCATTGCTCAGGGGCATTGAAAACTCTGAATCGCTGCCAGCTTCCCTCTGAATTCCTAAAATCTTTCTAGTCCAACTTTCAAAAATCTTTGCATTCTGATATTCTAAACAATCTTTGCAGCAGTGCTTTTTTTGTGTATGGAATGTTTTTTTCTCAGAGTCAATTGAGCAAGCAATTTCCACTATAATTAGAGCTACATTCGAAATATTGGTATTCCATTATCTGGCTTTTCATACACAGCAAAGGCTATGGGGATTTTCTCAGGTAAAAATTAAATATATATATATATACAAAGTACAGCAGAACTCTGTTTTTCTGTTTTTTGCCTAAATAAATGCTGCCTTAGCACTCCCAGATAAGTGATTGGTAAAACTATACAGGCAAACAAGCTCCTCAAGGAGGCATCTTGTGTCGTCTGCATAGAGCTACACTTTGAAGGCACTGAAGAGGCATAGGGAGAGAACTGTGTAGTGATAAAAGCAGAAATTTGAATTAACTTATAATTGGAATCTGGATAGAAAAAGTCACCAAGCCATACACTGTTTTGTCTTCATTTTCTTCTTATTTTCTTGCTCAAGGTTTCCTTCAGGAATGCCTGATTTGTATGTTACAGGATTGTGTTACAAACCAGTAGAGGGTGCTGAAGAATATTTAGCATAGTTTTAAGTTTTGTTAGAGCAATAAAATGTAACATCCGTTTTTACATTGCAAATAGCAGCTTCTCTTTAGCTTGCATATCACTTCTTACAAATTCAACTCATGGACTAAACACAACCAACATATTTGAACATCTGTCTTTTTGCTCAGCCCTCAGTTTCACCTGCTCTTCTTAAAAAGCCTTTTTAAACACACCAATCTGAGAGTGCAGGGACCACCTCCTGGTGCACCCTAGGTGTGTGAAACAAGCTGGAAAGAATCACAAAGCAAAAACCTTTTACATTTCTGCAAGGTCAGACTAGAGGATAAGTCATCCCATGGACGCTGTTCTCACCCACGGCAGTGTTCAATTATCCTCTGGGTATTTAGGAGGGAGAAAAAAGCACAGATTTGAGTAGTTTCACAAATGTGCTTTTGCCCACTTCAATCCATAGATAATAGAAGAGTATGAGAAAAATAATTTATTGCTTAAATAAGTTCCAAGAGAACTAAAAGGATATAACCCATTTTGAAACTACTAAATTAAGCTATATTTCAGTACAGTAAAATCTTTATAAACTGAGGGTTTTGTTTGAAATTACAATTATTTTCAGTGGAGAAACAAGTAATAGAAAGAATTATCATAATCTTATTAGCTAGAACCATCAAAAAAGCTGCAATATGGTGACTGTGACTGAGCAAGATGGTGCTCATTTTAAGAAATAAATTTAATCTCTTTTGATAACAGAAAAACTTCATTCTCAGTGGTTATTTCTGGTGTGTTCTTATATATTAACACAGGAATATGATGTCTCTTGAATTCTCCTCATTTTGTAAAAATACAGAAAATAAATTTGAGACAAATCTGCTATTCTAAGCACAACAGGAGTGAACTTAACGGGAAGACTTTTAAGGTATTCTGCGTGTACTTTGCACACTAATTTTAAGTGTCATTCTGCCTGAGTATGCTGGCATAAACCCAGAGCTCAGAACTGTCTTTCAGCTGATCGGATCTTTGATACAAACCTTTGAAAAGTAAGAACCTGTTTGATTTCTTTTTGAAGTGTTCATTAGCCTGGTTTAGAAATACCAGCAGCTAATGACGTTTAGGGAAAATACGAGCCTGTATCTCTACAAAAAATGTCAGGCTTTGCTGCTCAGTGACATTTTCCCCTATGAATTTTTGTTATTATTGAGTGGCATGCAATATTCAGAGTTTCATTTGATTCCCATTTCAAAGGACTCTTTTCAAACCTAGTTATGGAATTCTCTTTGATTTGGCAGCTCGGTAGCTGTTGAACTTTGACATTTGTACAAGCAGAATTTGGATGGAGGTAAAATTACCTTTTTCTCCCTTATAGAAAAGCAGATAAGAGAAAGCCCAAACAATTTAAATGCCTCGTGCATATCAAGATTAACTATGCAAAACATTAACTATAAAAATTTTAAAAACGTGTGAAAAATGAAACAGAAAAGATGTATTTGGAGTAGAACTAATCACTTTCTCAAGTACCACAAGAGGATCTTCTAAAGAAAATATGATCAATTACTTCATTTAAGTCTGGTATTAAAATCTTTAAAAAAATCACCCAAATACTCAAGTCTTGCTGTGTTAACACTTGTTAAAAAAATAAGAATGCTCTTGGCTCTTGTGGGGGCATTCTGTCAGATGGAGGGTGACTGATACAGGACTCAGATTTTGACCTTTCAGGTCTTATTCTCTTTAAGTCATTTTTTTCTTGTAATCAATATATACAAGATTATCCCACAAAGTCTATGGACTGTCAACAGTACAAAGGACAGAAAAGAAAGTGCAAATTACAAATACATAGCTCTAAGAGAAACCCAAAATAGGCAAAAAAGGTGAGAAAATGGTATCTGAAAAAGATAAAGATATATAACATGCTCACATTTAAATTCAACCTAACAGTTATCCTCAATAAGTTATGATCATAGGTAAAATGCTTCAAGTTATGTATTGATTCTTATTACTGGAATGAAATCTATCATTTTGGCATCACATTTCTTGTGCTGTGTTGGGGTTTTTTTAGTATTTATTTAAAGCAGGGAAAGACTTTTACTTTACCATTCATTTGAGAAATTGATTTATATATTCATCAGGATAGTTTGAAAAACATGAAGAATGATGCACCTGTCTAAATTCTGACATGTAAAGCCCTGTATCTGAGGTAGCTACTCTGCTTGTAGAGGTTCTTTATGCAAATAACAAAAAGAAACAGACATTGTAAGTGTGCATGGCACTCAAGACCCTCAACCCACAAAGCACCTGTTTTCTGCTCATTAGTGTAAAGGGGGGAAAATGGCAGCTCAGATGCAAATGTAAGATAAATTAGCTGCATATCTGTTCATGTCCTCATGTTACCACATATTCATGCGTTCATCTGTTATCACTCACCTTTCAGTACTGTAAGGACTGAAAACTCCAGAGGAGGGGTCTACACTTCTGAGTCTCTGTGGTTTTGTTCTACTCTGTTCTGTACCATTCCTGTAAGCACAATTTTTAAATATTATACTGTAAGTAGGAAGATTTTTCCCCATCATCTCTCTCCTCATCAGTCCACTGCGTTCTTTTGAGATCTGTTAAAAACAGAAATCCAAGATTAAGTCACTGTGTCTCAAAGTAAAACAGAAATAGAAATTCATAGGAACAACTAAGCTGTGTATGTGTATCAAATCAAAAATACACAATGTGACAAACAGGAGGAACTTAAAGTTCCTGTGTTTTTCCAGAGCTGTAATGTTTTTGGGATTATGAAATTGTTCACAGGAATGGAACGCGGCAGTAGATAAGCACAGCCTTTCCAGTAAAGGCAGAAAGAGGGGGGAGACCATGGTCTCTGAAGATGACTCTCCACCACAGTCAGCTACAGTCAAGAGGGAAAAGGTTGCATGAAATCTTACCCTAAGGCTGGAAGGAAGGCCAAGAAAGAATGGACATGCTGGTGGATGTTGCTTACAGAAAACTTAGTCAGGAACAGAAAGGGAAAAAAAAAACCAAAAAACTTCTTCAAAATGTTGGAAAACACTCTTAACAGTCCTTGGTTCTTATGGGTGAAGTTAACATCTCAGAATTTTCTGGAATGAAATAATAGCATAATATGAATAATTTGAATTTCCAGAGTGTGTTTAAAACAATTTCTTGCTGCAGGTACTAGAGATGGTCTCTAGAATTTTCTATTCACAAATAAAGAAGCAGTCAATAATCAATGGTGGGCTTGTCTGTTATGACCATGAGATGTTAGAGTTTAAAAATTTAAAAGTAAGACAAGTAGCAAAGTAAAGACCCTGGTTTTGCAGATGGTGGACTTTGGCTTGTTCAGTGATCTGATTCAGAAGGATAAAGAAATCAAAAGTACAAAATTTGAGATTAAGTGTATCTGATGCTGAATGAAGCAGGTAACAAACAGAGAAGATGGAAAGGGCTGAGACAGCCAATAACTCAGTCATTTCAATCACGGTGTGCTCTCAGGTCTCCCAGGTCCCTGGTGATGGCATAACTTAAAGAAAAGTTAAGGAAAAGAGGTACTACACATTGCAGAAAAGGATCAAGTTAGGGACTGCTTAAGTAAATTTTCATGCACATATCTGGAGTTCCAGGGACAATATCTCTGACAGTGCTGAGCCGTCACTGACTTGGAGGCAATTCTGTCATCTCTGACACACTCTGGTGACTGTTCATGATGACAAGAACTAGACAAAAAGCTACGCTCTGAGTTAGGAAGGATGGGCAAGAAAGCTACAGGCCATGCCATCTCACCTGAGTCCTGGGAAGACTATCACACAGAATGTGTAGGTTGGAAGAGACCTTCAAGATCATTGAGTCCAACCCAGCCCTAACACCTCAACTAAACCATAGCACTGAGTGCCACATCCAGTCTTTTTTTAAAGACATCCAGGGATAGTGAATCCACTACCTCCCTGGGCAATTAATTCCAGTACTTTATCACTCTTTCCATAAAATTTTTTTTCCTAATATCCAATTTATATTTCCCTTGGTGCAGCTTGAGATTGTGTCCTCTCATTCTGTCAGTTACTGCCTGGAAAAAGAGACCAACCCCCACCTGACCATAACCACCTTGCAGGAAGCTGGAGAGAGTGCTAAGGTCACCTCTGAGTCTCCTTTTCTCCAGGCTAAACAACCCCAGCTCCTTCAGTTGTTCTTCATATGGCTTGTGTTCCAAGCCCCTCACCAGCCTCGTTGCCTCCTCTGGACGTGCTCAAGCATCTCAACGTCCTCCCTAAACTGAGGGGCCAGAACTGGACACAGCATTCAAGGTGTGGCCTCACCAGTGCTGAGTACAGGGGAAGAATGACCTCCCTGCTCCTACTGGCCACACCATTCCTGATCCAGGCCAGGATGCCATTGGGCCTCTTGGCCACCAGGGCACAGCTGGCTCATGTTCAGCTGCTGTCACCAGAACCCCCAGGTCCCTTTCCTCCTGGGCACTGTCCAGCCACACTGTCCCAAGCCCATAATGTTGTAGGGGGTTATTGTGGCCAAAGTGCAGGACTCGGCACTTGGACTTATTAAACTTCACCTTATTTGACTTTCCCCATCCATCCAACCATTCCAGGTCTCTCTGCAGAGCCCTATACCAACAGACCAACACTTGCTCCCAGCTTAGTGTCATCTGAAAATTTACTAATGAAAGACTCAATTCCCTCATCCATGTTGTCAAAAAAAATAATGAACAGAACTGGCCCCTGCACAGACCCCTGAGGGACACCACCAGTAGCTGGCTGCCAGCTGGATACAGCACTATTCACCGCCACTCTCTGGGCCCAGCCATCCAGTCAGTTCCTGACCCAGCAAAGAGTCCTCCTGCCCAAGCCCCGGGCTGCCAGCTTATCCAGGAGTATGCTGTGGGAGACAGGGTCAAAAGCCTTGCTGAAGTCCAAATAGACAACATCCACAGCCCTTCCTGCATCCACCAGGAGGGTCCCCTGGTCATAAAAGGAGATCAGGTTGGTCAAACATGACCTACCTCTCCTAACCCCATGCTGGCTGGGCCTGAGACCCTGGCCATCCTGTAGGTGCTGTGTGATGACACCCAGTATAAACTGTTNTTGGCCACCAGGGCACAGCTGGCTCATGTTCAGCTGCTGTCACCAGAACCCCCAGGTCCCTTTCTGCCTGGGCACTGTCCAGCCACACTGTCCCAAGCCCATAACGTTGCGGGGGGTTATTGTGGCCGAAGTGCAGGACTCGGCACTTTGACTTATTAAACTTCATCTTATTTGACTTTCCCCATCCATCCAACCATTCCAGGTCTCTCTGCAGAGCCCTCCTACCATCCAACAGAGCAACACATGCTCCCAGCTTAGTGTCATCTGAAAATTTACTAATGAAAGACTCAATTCCCTCATCCATGTTGTCAAAAAAAATAATGAACAGAACTGGCCCCAGCACAGACCCCTGAGGGACACCACTGTTGACTGGCTGCCAGCTGGATACAGCACCATTCACCACCACTCTCTGGGCCCAGCCATCCAGCCAGTTCCTGACCCAGCAGAGTGGTCCTGCCCAAGCCCCGGGCTGCCAGTTTATCCAGGAGTGTGCTGTGGGAGACAGTGTCAAAAGCCTTGCTGAAGTCCTAATAGACAACATCCACAGCCCTTCCTGCATCCACCAGGCAGGTCACCTAGTCATAAAAGGAGGTCAGGTTGGTTAACCATGACCTACCTCTCCTAACCCCATGCTGGCTGGGCTTGAGACCCTGGCCATCCTGTAGGTGCTGTGTGATGACACCCAGTATAAACTGTTCCATAATCTTGCCAGGTACTGAGGTCAGACTGACTGGTCTATAATTACTGGGATCCTTCTTCCCACCCTTTTTGTGGGTGGGAATCACATTGGCCAGTTTCCAATCATCCGGAACCTCACCAGTGAGCCAGGACTGATTGTAAATGATGGAGTGGCTTTGCAAGCTCATCTCATCCCCCTGGGATGAATCCCATCTGGGCCCATAGATTTATGTGTCCAAGCATCTCAGCAGTTCTCTGATTGCCTCCTCCTGTATAAAAGGGGGACCATTCTGTTCCCTGACACCATCAACCAACCCAGGAGGACAGTTGTCCTGAGGACAAGCCATTCCCACTAAAAACTGAGGCAAAGAAGGCGTTAAGCACTTCTGCCTTCTTGTCATCTGCAGTTACTAAGTTTCCTCCCACATCCAGAAAACAAGGGTTGGCCTTACCCTTCCTTTTGCCATTAATATATTTGTAAAAATGTTTTTTATTATGCTTTACAAAAGTTGCCAAATTAAGTTGGAACTGAACTTTGGCCCCCCTAATTTTTGTCCTACATGCCCTAGCAACTCCCTTGAATACTTTCTGAGAAACCTGACCCTCCTTACAAAGATGATGCATCCTCTTTTTATTCCTGAGTTCTTTTAAAACCTCTTTGTCCATCCAGGCTGGACATTCTTCTCATTGAGTCATGTTTCAGCACACAGGGACAGTCTATTGGAGCAGATCATCACAGAAGTCAGCAGTGCCATACATGAAGCAGAGAAGATGACTGAACAAAGCCACCATTTCTAAGGGCAACTAGAACTTTGAGCTCCAATCTCAACACAAGCCTAGATTGTCATGCAAATTAATTAAGCCACTTTTCAGTTTCTCACTTTGTTTTCTGTCCATTAGATTACTCAGGAACCATTGGTGTTTTAAACTGACCTGATTAGTGCTGATAATATGATTCGACTCCTCAAGAAGGGATCTCAAAACGCCAGCTTCCTTATCTGAAAGTATGTGTCCTTGAGACAGCTTTTGTCTCTTGCATTAAATAGTGACCTTTATAGAGTTCTGTAATTTGTGAACTTCAGTTGGTTTAGCTCATCTCTTGCTAAATGTCATTTTAAATTAGTATGCATACTGTAAGAGTAGCCTCGAATCATTAAGAAATTAATATTCAAAATAATTTCAAAGTTGATAGGAGTTGATACCCTTGGGTTATTATTTCCTACTCCAGCCGAATGTACGTTGGCATTATAAAAACAGACTGTTTCATATTTGTATGGGTCAGTTCAGACCCGAGAGCTTTCCCAACCACCCAATATTTTTATGCTGGGTAGTTATTCAAGATCTGTCACTTGACTTTGAAGCACTGCAGTCATACACAAGCTTTTCCCTTAGACACCTGAGAAGAGGGTGTTAGCCCTCAGAAAAATTTGGTCCTTTTCTGCTTTCACCATGGATAAGGTTAAGATCTGTTTTGTCTTTTCTGACAAGACTTAGCTTTAGGTTCCTGTGAGATGCAGTTGCACATCAGTTCCTCCCCTTAAAAAGGGGAATGCTTTGCTTTTCCAAAACCAGATGGGTTGAATCTTGGCTGGTCCTGCCTAGAAAGAAACAGTACTGTAATCTCAAACACTGATTTCTTTCTTCCCAGGAGCACTGTACTATCCAAGAGCTGCTATTACTTTTCCCTCAGGGTAAGAAAATTGTTAATTATACCAATTATATGACATAAATGACACATCAACATTTGTGTTCTGTTCCAGGTCAGCAGGAATTGCAACTCAAAAACAAAGACATAACAACTAGAAAAGAGTTGAAGGAGATTTTTTTTTCTTTTTTCCCCCTTTTTTTTTCTTTTTTTTCAAAATGAAAGAATATCACAGAAAATTCAAGTCCAGTGAATCAGAAAGTGCCGTGATGAACGAGTTGACATGGGGCATTCATGGCTGCTGTGCTGTATTTTTCTGGTGGAAGTCTACTCAGACAGTGCTGTGAAATGAAATGGAAATTATCCACTGCCTTCAGTACTTAAAATTGCTAGACACAACAAAGTAAATAAGCCAGAGTGGCAGCTGTCAATTAATCCTGATTTATTTTCAATTATTTCTATTTTCATACATAATTAGTTTCATAATTGGCTTATTATTCTTTAAAATTACATTTCTCTTTTCAGCCATCCTTAAATAAAATCTGTACCTTTTTTCTATTGAAAGCTACACTCCCTTATTTCTGGTGGACGAGAAGCAAATTTTGCTTTTATGACACACTCCTTCGTTTCTCTTAGCAATAAACGCACTTGTTTAGTCACAATACCAAGAACTTGTTTTTCATTTTTATAACATAGGTAGACAACTGAGCTAAATTTCTTGCTTTTCCAGTATGACTTTACCTTTTTCATGTGAATTATTAGTTTGCAAACATATTGCATTTCCTAGCATTCTCCTCCAAATTCTGAATAATTCTTGATCATTCTCTTTAGCACCAACTGAATATGTTGAAGAGAGATTAGTCAGTAATTAAGAGCCAATTGCAGAATTGAGTTATTTTGTACTGGGTCTTATGTATGTATTTCTTGGGGTAAAAAATTACTAGTATGTAAAAACAGAGATACAATTTAATACATATAAACATATGCAGAGGATCCAGAGAAGGCCACCAAATTGATTAGAAGGATGCAGCTCCTCTCCTATTAGGAAAGGCTTAGAGACTTGGGATTGCACAGCCTGGAAAACAGAAGGCTCTGAGGTGATCTACTAGCTACCTTCCAGTACCTGAGGGGACACCGGAGAGACACTATTTACAAGGAGCAACAGGAGTGACAAGGGGGAACGAGTTCAAATTGAAAGTGAGTAGATCTAGATATTAGGAAGAAATTCTTTCCTGTGAGCACTGTGAGACACTGGGAGCAGATTTCCCAGATGAAGCTGTGGATGCCCCATCGCTGGAATTTTTCAAGGCCAGATTGGATAAGGCTCTGAGCAACTTGGTCTAGTGGAAGGTGTCCATGGCACAGGTTTGGAACCAGATTACATTTAAGGTCCTCTCTAATCCAAACCATTCTATGATGTAGTTAAATAGCAATGGGATTTTAAGCTTTCATTTAAACTAATTCTCTGTATTCATAATGCTGTAACCTTACAGTCAGGTCAGGAGTTCTCCTATTACTTCTAATGTCAGGATTTACCTCTAGCATTGTTTTCTGATATATATAGAAGTGAAACATTAGTGGCAGTCTCCAGAAATAATGCTATGTATAGCCCATAGGTGGAGATATGGACACATTCTACCCATTCCATCTTCATTGTGACAAAATAAAAGGAAAAAAAAAAATTAACCTTTCTTGCTAGTTGTAAACCCACGTGGAAAACAGATGTTTCTTTTCAGGTGAAACAAACAATTCCACCAAGCTTTATCAGATTATAAATTATAAAAAAGATAGTAAAAATCATGGCAAAAATAGACAACCACAAAAAATACTAGTGAAGTGTAATGCACTTATAATATGAATGGAATTTAGGATATTTAGAAAGTGTTCTTGTTGCAGTAACTACAATTGGAGCACTAGGGATTAGTAAATTAGCATGATAATTACTCTGCCTAACCAGGGAAAGAAAATTTCTCCACAAGAAGAATTATAGATTTCTTAAACCACAAGAATTCTTTAGATTTCAAACAACTTCACAATTTTTTTCTTAGCATGCTGAATCATCATATCTCATTTAATTCCAAGTGTATCTCAGTAACCTGATGGCAACTTGTGAAAAGAACACACCCTCTGGCCATGTCTTGGACAGAATCCCAACCACTGTTGGACCAGTGGGGAACATATTTTTGCTGTCTGTAAAGCAAAATCACATTCACCACTAGTTCAGAGCCAGCATAAATACCTATCATACCCTGGGTGTTTTTTTTGCTGTATGGTCATCAGAAAAAACATATTCACTTCAGCCACTTTTGTGAAGTATTTGCAGTCTCTTCACAAAGACTACAGTTTTCCTGTACTGCCACATGCTTCCCTGGAAGAATAGGAAGGTGAGGATCAGAGATAGGTATATAAGTAGATTTCTTTATGATCCAGTAACAAGAAACCACCAGAAGTGGTAGGATAGTCAAGATGCACTGCACAGATCTACTCACAACATCATTTATTTATGGCTAGAAAGGGGTTTTCTCCTTTCCACTCATGCCGGATCTTCAGTGCTGAATAAAAAAGCTGTTCAACTATGCCCTGTAGCCAGACTTCAGTTGATGATTCAGTTCACTTTTTCTCAAGGGAGAGTCCAGATCCTGCTGAGGAAACAGGCAAATTAAACCGATACATGGCCTTTGGTTCTGAGTACAGGACAACAGCTTGTTATGCATAGACACAATTTACTGGTCAGTGGTACTGGGGTCAGTTCTTTTCTTACATTAATAGGAACCCTCTGAGCCTTACCTAGGCTAAGCAGTCCCAGATATCTCAGCCTTTCCTCATATAGGAGGTGCTCCAGTCCCTTAATCTTCTTAGCCCCTTTCTGGATTGTCTCCATCATGGCCATCTCTTCCTTGTAGTATGGAACTCTGAACTGAACATGGTATTTCAGGTGGAAACTACTATAAGCTTAAGAAAAACTTAGTGATTTTTTAATATTGAAAAGCTGGTCATTTTAACCCAGTGAGGGATATACTGCATCTCATTGCAACACTTATTTCCAGTATCACTGCAAAACCAGAATTTTGAGACTTTTGTTCTTACACACAAACCAATTTGATTAAAAGATACTGATTGACACTTAGAACAGTCAAAAGGAACACTGCCACTGACTTAGTTGGGAATGAGACACAGCTGACCATGCAAAAAAGAACAGTAGAAAGAAAGGAGAAAAATCAATCTGATTTGTCACATCTTTATTACACTGACAAGAAATCACATATGTAAAACTTGGGAGGCCCTAAAGATCATTCCTAGTTTCAAGCTTGTCAGCAGGTACTTCCCAACCATGTTGTCCTTTACCATCCCCTCCACTGCTATCAACTGTTTTAGTACACACAGGGTATTATCCCCATCCTGTGCCCTTATTTTGAACTGAATGGACTCCACTGACCCAAATATTGCCAGGTAACAATAGTTCTGGTAGCCAGAATGTTTATTTAAATAACAATATTGAATCAGTTTGAGATTTAAATAGGTTTCCATCCAAGGATGGAACAGAGATGCACCAGAGCATATCTGATTACCCAGTCAAACAGCGAGGCTAAAGAGGCAAAGCACAGCAGGACCAAAACTGCTGCTGTCAGAATTTGTTTACGCTGTCTGATCATTCACCCAATGTGGCACTCACAGAGTTCAGCTCACAACTCAAATTCATATAAGTAGAATAGTTTAGGTTTAATTCACTCCAGCACATCTGTCATACCATCACATTTCTGCTGCTCTTACGATCTCTTTAGGCAAGTGTGAAACTTCTGTATGATTCTGCAAATAATTCCTTAGAATATGAGCTAGCTATTTTATTTTCTGGGTACTTTCAAACACAATTAGGGATCACAACTGGCTAGAGTGAGGCATATCCACAGAGGGAAAGGGAGATTTAATGACCCCTTAATGCCCTCCTTCACTAGCTGTCTAGATCACTATATCAAAGTATGACCAAAAAAAAAAAAAAGTAAAACAAAGGAAGAACTGCCCCCATTCTTATTTAATCCACTAATGTGTAAGAAATCCCATTCATTCTTTAGAAGGGATTTCTCCACTTGTATGACTTGGTGCAGTTAAGAGGATGGTATTGAACACTTTCCTTGTAATTTATTCCAATCACAGTAGGAATGATGATGAAATTTCAAATACAATTCAGCATTGTGTGCTTGAATATTCCAAGAAGAGCTGATGTTTTAGAAATCTTAACACTTTTTTAATTTATTTTATTTTATTTTATTTTTACAGCTATTTTTCTTGGGAAACAGGGCCATGAATTGGAAGCAACTGTGAGCACCCCAGTCCCCAGCAGTCACTCAGGTGTTCAGGGGCTTTAAAGCAGTAACAGAAACTGAAGGACATGAAGAAAGGAGCTGTAAACCATTTGATCATAATTGAGTTTTTGCACCTCCCCCACTTATAAAAATTACACATTTCTCTTTATGGGTTATATAATTAGGTATTTTGAAGCCCTTGTATCAATCATCATTTTTTCTGTAGTCCAATTATAAAAATACCTTCAATTAATACCTTATGCACTGTTCAACAACTCCAGAAAGTAACAGATTTCCCTGTTAATGAAACTGGCAAACTAACCTCTCTGGAGGCTTGCATCCATGATAAACTCTTCCCATACCCCATGTGTACAACTTGACATGGTCCTGGAAAAGCATAAGCAAAAAACTCATAGAGAGTATCCAGCCACCTCAGTACTTCTGGCAGCAACAGAGAGGCTACGTTTTTGTTTTTAATCCTGAGGTAAGTCCATGAAACTGTGAATGCATTTGAATGCCTGGTTTTGCACCTCTATCATGGTGCAAAATACAGGACACGATCACAAATATCGTGTTTTACACTCAGTGACAACCCTCTTTCATCAAAGCTCTGGGGGAAAATGAAAGAGCAAAACACTTTTGGTAAGATTTGTGAGCAACAGAAAACAGCTGGTTTGTTTTCATAGGGAAACTATTGGAAATGAAGTCTGCCTAAGCACAGCAAAGTTGTGCTGTCAAAGAAACAGAATAGGAGGGAGAATCATAGAATGAGGACAATCTTCCAGAAAATCCTGTCTCTGAACATCCAAATGGACATGTAATTCAATGAGTTTTTAGTGAGATACTGTGGTTAAAAAAGGAAGATGGGAGTGCTTAGATGTACATTAAGTATGTAGTAAGAAAAATAATATGAATTAATATCACAGGCAGGACATCATGAAGTTTATGTTTTTAAGAATCAAAACAACAAGACAGGAAACACAGCACAACCTCTGCAGGAAGAAAGTTGTGTGAACTTCACACAACAGACTCCAGCTTTAACCGAGAACAGGAGTGGATGGTCAGAAATGATGAGTAGGCAATTTAAAATGATGCCTTAACAATGCTGGGTATTTGATGGGGCAAGTCATCAGGAAAAGTTGGTCCTGCTCCTATGGATACTTCCAGATTAAGTTTGATATACTTCTATGAGCTCCTCATGACACATTCCTCTGAAATATCCTGCTCCCAAGTAAAAAAATAATTGTTCTGTGCCCTTACACCAACATTCCTTTATAGCTGAGATACAGAAAACAGTACAGCAACTTTTATCCAGACTGAAGAACAAATAGAAGGGTCTCTGGCTATCTGATTAAATCCTGATCTACCAAGCAAAGCTAGTTTGGTATTCATGGAGCACTTAGCATCTTGCATATTTGAAGCCTGGGAAAATGTTCCACAGTACTGAGTCATTAATTGTACACTCTGTTGGCTACAGAGGAAAAGAATAAAACAATACACTATTTTCCCCTAGAAGAATTATATGCTACAGGAAATCCCTCTGCAATATATACCTTCCCTCTTAAAATGGATTTTAGCTGTGGTTTGACTTGTTTATTCCAAAGATTCAGTAATCATACATTTTGATTGCTATAATTTACATACACTTAAGCACTACCTAACTCTCCAGGAGAAAAATTGCACCAACTCATCCTGAAGAAACTTTGTTTTTTTCTAAATCACAGATGTACTGGCATACAGAGCAACACCATAAACAACACAGAAAGGAATTTACTCCTCATCCACATTATACAGCACAATGGGAAATTTATCCATTTCTTTCCCCTCAAATAAAATACAAAATCACTTTGAAAACAATTCAGAAATTACCAGGTTTATCCTGCATTTTCTTCCATTTCTTAAAGGCATCTTTCTTCCATTTATTCTACTATTTTTGGAAATATTTAGTCGCCATTTAGCGAACCAGCCAAATGTCACTGTATCTGTAGCTCAGTCAGTGACCTCAGCTGCTAAAGCACCTTCAGAAAAAGCTGCTCTAAGGTATCAGACAGGCAGCTATATTGACATTTTAAAAAGGGCCAAAACTCAATGAGGATGAAATGAGTAAATTTCTATATCTAATAATTCTCTTACTCGCTGTAAGGAAACAGGGATCTGGGACACAAAGCGAAGGAGGATTCCCACACAATTGCAGCCTTTGTCTATCTTGCAGGGATGGATAGATGAGACACACTTGGGATACATGAAAAGAACAGCAAAGAAAATTAGATCTAAAATTGGGTGATGAAAGACACCCAGTTACAGGTAGAAGCAATATAAGCCACAAAATAAATCTACAGTATTTAAAAGGGAAAGTAGGCAAAGCCATATTCTAGTCAACCACTACTGTAAAGAATAGTAAAAAATGAAAAAAAAATTAAGCTATATTCAAATTGCATGAACTATGAGTGATTCATGTATTTGTAAATAAAAGGAGAGAGTTTTTAGTAAAAAATTCAAAACACA
Source organism: Cyanoderma ruficeps (assembly GCA_008694505.1). Lineage (NCBI taxonomy): Eukaryota > Metazoa > Chordata > Aves > Passeriformes > Timaliidae > Cyanoderma > Cyanoderma ruficeps. The sequence continues at coordinate 11,258,916 of VZDJ01006092.1, read as the reverse complement.
AGTGGTACTTTCCACTTCTCAACCTTAGTGGTGAACCACCAAATATCCACATGACCTGTGTAGATAGATAGAAACCCTGTTGAACAGTGTACAGCTGAGATAATTGAGGTATGATTGAGTACTAAAGGAAAGGCAACTGGACAAAGAATAAAACCTGCAAGATAGGCGATGAACTGGAAAGAAATGTGGAGTACTTAGGTGAATAAAGCTGAAGTGCTTACATAATATATTTATTCCCTCAGAATTTTATGACTTCAGGGAAGAGAACATTTTCAATTACTATCTAAGTAACAAGAACAATGGCCACAGCAAAAGAAAGAATTGGCTGATTGCAGTAATGAGCTTGTATGGGCTGAAATGTTTTTAAAGATGTGATGTGATATTAATTCTGACTGATGTAAAGGGGCCGTTTAAAGGATTTTAAGCACCGCAAGTTGACAAAATTTCAAGGGCTCTGGAAAGAAGTTCACTTGAATAAAAGAGTAAGCATTTGAAGGCAAAGATCATTTATGGCTGGAAGACCTGAAGCTTCACAATTGAAACACCCTCACTAAATTCCAAGCAGAGAGCAGATAAGGACTGAGCAAATGCCTTTTCTACTAGAAGCCTGAGGAAACAGATCCCAGATGAAAACAGGGTGATGTGAGAAACAGGACATCTCTCTAAAATTGCCTCATCTATCCAAGTCCTGCAGCTCATTATTCAAAAAGGACCTGTGACCACAACTCTTCCAAGCAGAGTCTAGTCAAAAGGGTTTCATGACTATGACAAATTTTCTAACCTCACAGAACTTTTACACTTCACATGAATGTCTTAGCCTCTAGAATATAACCTTAATGAACAATTCTTAAAGCTGTTATTGAAAAGAACTATTTCTAGAGTTCAGATCACCCTAAAAAATCCCTTTGGAGAGGATTTTTACTTTATTTGTAATTATTATTACCCCTTATGCACAAGTGAATTATATGTAAATGTCAGAGGAAAAAAAAAAAACAAACCTAAATCTGAAAGACAAGTAAAGAATTAACATTCCTGCACCTGAAAGCTGAGTATGGGAAAATGATAAATATTTTAATTCTTGCCTGGTCTACTAAACTGACTGTATATATTTCTCAGCTATGCTTGATTTTATTTGAATTTTTGTGAGTCTTGTGTACGCCATATGTCAGCATCTGAGCATTAACAACGCTAAAGAGAAACACCAATATAGAAACTGATTGAGGAAATCCTTATTAAAAAAGTACATTTAATACATTTTTTTTATAACCCATAATTTGAAGGAACTGACATTGTCAGAAATAGAGAAAAATACAGGGAATTGTAAAATTCTCATCCATATATTCGAAAAATAGCCTTCATTGTCTTAACAACGAGAACTGGTTACCCAGTAACCAATAAGTGAGAAAATATGAAGAGAAGAAATGCACAAGTGCTTTAACATTCACAGGAAAATAGAACAGAATTTCTGGTTTATTTGCTTTTTTAATGAAACTAGGCAGAATACTTTACAGTAAATAAAGCAGGTTACCTCATCTTCATTAGTCTACTAAAAGTTCCATGCTAAAATAACACAAAAATATTTGCAAATAATGAATTCATGGTGTTGTTAATTACTGCTTTATGGAGCATAAATCCATTTTAAATGTTCTATTTCCTGAGAAACACATCTAGGCCAACACTTCCAAGCAAAACACTATCGAAGCAATGAAACATTTCTTAATTTTTGTTCTGTTTTTCCAATTTTACCCACACCTATAAAATTCAAAATTCAAAATGCAACTAAGCAAAGAAGTCAGAGCTGAATATATATTTTGAGAGATATAACACAAACTTCTAAATATTTGCATAAAGGATTATGTATACAAGCTGTCCCTGGAGGATATACTGTGAATTCAGAAATTACTTTCAATGTCTTCTGCATTCTGCAGGATATTAGGATTCACATAAAACAACAGTTTTGCTAGACTTGAAAACTTTACATTAACGTTTCTTCATTTTTATGTGTTGGATGAACAGCAGCAGAGAAAACAAACAACAGAAGCAACATCAAAATTATTGAACAGTCATTAAACAACTGAGAAAGATTGTGTGTAGACTGTGTTTTCAAACAATGCCTTACTGTTTCTCTTTTTAATATCTCTTGTTCTTACTTCAGGTTGAATAATTAGCAATAGGCTTAATCAAAATCTTCAGCAATTCAACACTATTAGGGGACCAAACTGTGAGAGAAATGAATTAGTTATAAAATTAGATTATGCAAAGGGTAAAAGTAAAACAAAATTGCAATTCACTTCTCTTTTAAGTGCTCTTACAATGACAAAATTCTATATTGTCACCATGATCATTTAAGGAGTATCGATGTTTAAATCAATTAGGAAAAATTTTCAACTCCTCATAACTTGTTTCCTAGGCACTAAACCCACTATTCTTTATCTTTGACTACTTTGACTGTTCAACAGCCATGAAAAATAATACTCACTAAAAAACCCTCAGGACCTGTAGGTTCTAATGTCAGTTATCTGAATAAAACTGTTCAGACTGTCATTTTCCATGAGCAAGAACAACACCCCATTAGATACATCTAATCACACCGTACCCTAGTTATACTGATGGAATGCTAGACCTGAAAAATAGATTTGAAAAAAATTCAAAGATACACTAGATAATCTTCTTATTTAAGAGTGGAGGCATTAACTCCTTCTTTAAGATAATCTTCTATCCAGTCCAGGGGACACGCCTCTGTGTTTTCCAGTGATTCATGTAACTAGATTGGAAAGCTGTGCCCTTTGCTCCCTTGTTCAAACTTCTGTTTCTACTAATAAGGGTCACAATGTCTATTAAGCATAAGGAAAATTCTCTCGACCATCTGAAATTATTCACTGACCCCCATGACATTCAGCTAATCAAGACTGCACTTTAATTTCTGTGTAATCTACATTAATTAAAGAGGTCAGTCTTTCTGCTGAAATGACCAAGGTAGAAGTTCCTTGTGTCTTCAAAAACAGATTCTGAGAGACAACTGTGACAATACAGACTTCTATATGAACATACTGCAAAATCAAGAGAAACAACAACAAAAAAAATCTTTCCTGTGTTTAGCTGACAGAGAAAGAAAGATGCAAGCTCTGTCTTAATAAGTGTATTTTATTAGTGTGTTAGGTGCTTAGTATAAACTTCAGTTCTTTCTTTTTGTTGTTTTTGGAGGGGAGGGGTTATTTTTTTATATGTCTCATAGCATTGGTATAGTTGAAACAATCAAATTCAAGGCAATATCTTCTTGCTTCGCACTTTCCTGTACAGAGTTTAGTAAATGGTATGCATATCCCAGTGACACCCACAAGACAGGAATCTGAGAAGACTTGCCCAAGAAGTGGAAAAAAAAAAAGGGGAAGACTATTTTTGAGGGATGGTGTTAGAACTGCTTTCTTAAAAACCCACAAGACCTATGACTGCCACCTTACTAAAATATTCTCAGGTGATAACCCACTTCTCTTTGTGGTCTCCTGTCCACTAATGCTTTGCCAAGGAAAAATCTCATAATACTGAGGCAATGACAAACAGAGACTTAAGAAACCAGGGATTCTGGAGGAAAGCAAAGCTTAGAAACCCTTCTGCAGATACTATTACTAAACACCATAAATGTGATTCCAATATGCAAAACCTCCAATGCATAGAAAAAATTTACCTAAAAGTCCAAAATTAATTTCTCCAAGTGGTGCAGCCAAGAGGTACTACTGTCCAGTTTGATTGATCAAGTGCATAACACCACAGCTATCACAAAGGATAAGGTTTGCAATATACTTCTGGGAATGTTAACACTGGACGAATGTTGAGATGCTCCCATCATGCAATACATGCTCATGCATCTCACTGTTGAATACCACCACACATACAGTTTCTATTTAGAATCACAGAATAACGTAGATTAGAAAAGACCTCAAAGGTCATTGAGTCAAACAATTAACCCAGACCTGACAAGTTTAATGTTGTAATACAATGATGTTTTTGTTAACAATCCTTAGTGCTATACCTTTCCTCCCTCTGGGGAAACTCTAGTAGGGATGCAGCCAGTTCTGCTTCAGGAATTCTACTTTCACCTCAGACAATAGTTAGCAAAAAATTGAAACTCAAGGCATATTTCAGCCTGTCCTGCCCTCATATGGGGGAAAATGTATACTTATAGCTGAAGGGATAAACAAAAATATTAATCTGCTAACCTAAAAGAGATTTTATCTTCAGTATCGAACCCAAGATTCACATATGGGCTATAAAATTTATAATAAAACTCGCATCAGAATCTACATGCACAAAGCAGAGCAACTCTTTTTCATTAGTGTAGGTACAGCTGTGAAATCAGGCCAAGACACAGAGGAAGGGATGGGAAAAGGATACCCTTTTAAGATGCTTTTTTAGATTATCCCTATATTCCTACAGGATTCTCCTTAACTGCTGTTATGGCATACAGAGAGAAACAAGCATTTTCATATAATCTTGACTCCCCTCATTATTTCAGCCCTTCAAAAATACCATTTAAATGCAGGAGAGGGAGGAGGGCAGGATATTACCATGCCTTATTCTTTACCGGAACAATCTGGGTTCAGAATCTGCCCAAGCACCTCCTGTGTGAAACAAGCATGTAAAAATCTTGCTTTCATGATTTATGACATTTCATGTGTCTGCTTTTTTACATACTTTCAACCGTCTGACACATTTGCTTGGAATGTATTATTTGTTTCCATTTCACAGCAGTTATTTAGTAGTCTACAGAATAAAAATAGACAGGGGGAGTTTTGAGCTTCTCTGGTAAACAGGAAAGTACATGCATGAAGATTTTAAAATCAGCATGGACTGCACAATCACAAGAGACATTTACATGCTGCCTGGCAGCCAGAAAGAATTGGAACATTTTTTTCCTAATTTCTTATTAGGATAACACTTTAAATTTTGGCAATTGGAATCCAAGAATGTACAAAGAATAAACTAAACTCAAAATGCAGAGGCACAACCTGGGAAGTGCCATGTCTAACTCTAGCAATGCACAATAACCATAGCTTTTTGCATTAAGTCAAAAAGCAGAGGAATCTGCTTTCTACCTAAATTATTGGATATTTGTTTACAAAGATTTATCCCTAAAACTTTTGGTATTAAAAAAAAAAAAAGTTTGTAATTAAATAATACTTTCAATGTCTTTTGTTTATTAATTGCTGGTTAGAAAAGGGTAATTAATTTGGGTCTATGCCACACTTCCATTTTGTATTGTACACCAGTATTCTCATAAATTATAGTACTTTATAAGCAAATATTTATATGCTTTGGGTAGAACCTCATGTAATTCTTTATTCAAGCACTACATTATTTTTAATGAATTGAGCAGATTTTAAATTATAAAGCCAAGAGGCAAGTTCCTTATATGTCACATTTCAGTTGCAGAATTATAGCTATTTAAATGCTGTTTTTCTCTTTTCATGTGTAGTTACCCGTATCTTACATGTTGAAAAATATACCTATTAGGGAAGAGGTTCATATTTGATTGATCAAAATGAATAGAAATAAAATACAGGAAAGGTCACCACATATCACATTTGAATAGTCGGGGCAAGCTGCACCTGTAATTGAACCAGAGACTCTCACAGTCATCCCATAACTCAAAATTAAGGCAGCCACAGGCTGTTGGAGATCATGGAAGAATGTTGCTAGGACAGAGAATCTGAAACCTGAGCCTGATTCATGTCACTTCTGTAGCCATTCCCACCACACAAAGCCTAAAAACGCATTCCATGTGCATTTGACATCATGACATTTCTACTTCTTCTCCTAAATATTTGGGCAATTTCAAAGTAACTTTGTGAATGATAACAGAGAATAGCATCTAATTAAGAAAAATGTGCTCCATAAACCAAATTGAACTGACCCAGGAGGGCAGAATAAAACTTTGCTCCCAGTAGATTTTATTAAAATAATTTCATCCTTCTTGCATGCTTTGATCAGCAAAATGGTAAAAATAGTTATTAAATTATCATCAGTGACTGCATACCAAGCATTCATTTTACAAGCAATGGTGGAGAAGAATCATAATTACAAAGGAAGCATATCAGACCATCTGCAAAGTTATGCAGATGGCTTTTTAACAGTAGTAGAGAAAACATACTTATTTATACTTAGCTATTTTTAAGTACTCGAAAAGGAAAGGCACTTCATTAATACTTACCAGCATGAATGCTGACCCAAAAGGATTCATAAATACTAAGTTTTGCTTCTGGCACTTGAACAACAACACTGATTCCAAATATCATGTCCTAATCCCCTAGCTTCTCTGTTTCTGATCCTGTATAACGCTCTGTAGGCTTAACAACCTTTAACATTTCACAGTCAACTTCTTGAAAATTAATGGCAAGAGGAGAGTGAAGTACGATGAGAGCTAACATACACAAAAGAATATTAAATTTGCAAATCAGAGCAAAGTGGCAGTGCTCCATTTTCAAATATCTTTAGCCCTCTGTATATAACATATTATAAAAGTGATTTACAACATAGTTAAAATACAGAATATCTTCAATAAGATACATTTTTAGGACATTTTTATATAAACATGATTGCATGCTGCCTTACCCAATTCAGAATGAGAAATTAACAGTTAAACAAACTCATAAATTAGAATCAGACTAGCTTCTCTGAAATATTGCTTTAAATAAGACCATCAGGCCCAATATTTCTCTGGTTTTCAGCTGAAATGCAGAACAGTGCAGGAAGAAATGTAATATTACTCAGTCTAAACATTCATGGTATTTTTCTTCCCAACAGACATCAGAAACCTCTGTTTTATATATTTGTAAAGAGACAAAGAATAGAGACATTTCACCTTTTAAAACAACGATTAAAATTCTTGCACTGACAGAGCAACATGGTATCTCATTATAACAGCCCTGCCCATATTTCTAGGGAATTTGGCAGGAGTGGTTACTCAAGTTCATCATGCTCAGCAAAAGGTGCAAGATCTGTTTTGACTTAGGATGTACAAACGTAGGAGCTTACATCCAGAGAAGACATACGCTACAGTGATTTAGGTAAAGGCTTACTGTTTGCCACCTGGAATAACAAAATAACATTTTGAGAAAAGCTATGTGTTCTGAAATTCCTATTTATATTAGGCAATATTTTAAGTCTTGAGCGTTCAAAAAAAAATCCTAGGTATTATTTGTACTTAAAGCAGTATTCCAAACACAGACTCTGGCCCACAGTGCTCTGGGGTTTGACTGGCAGGAAGTATACAACTCTTACACCAGATCACTGCAAGGATAAATGAACTTGCTGTACCAGATTTAATATTATGGAGCTGGTGTGTGCCTGTGACCTTTCCTTCCTCAGATGTTCCCACACAGTACAAGACTCTACCTTAATACTCCTGAATACAGAATGAAGGGGAACACACACAAGCTGTATCTCAGCACCTCAACTGCTATATTACCCCAGTTCATGAAGCAGACAAAGCTTTTATTGCACACAGGCTCCAGCTACTGAACCAAGAACAGCCAAAGCTTCCTTCCATTTCTTTTACTTTCAGAAGAAAGACATTATTAAGATAGTTTGTTCTCATTCTTCCATGCCAGAAGGGAATTCAGATACACTGTCTACACAATTGGTATCCTTCAGTGACCAGATAGCCTTGCTCTGGTGGAACCGTGCCTGATTCATTTTCTAATTTGTGTATCAATTTAGTGATTGGCTCCTCCTATTTCAATGTTCTTTTTCAAGCAGGCCATTTCACATGTCTTCTCCAAAAGGAATTTATTTTACCCTTTCATCCCCGGTAAGAAAAAGGTCTGGATTTAAGGTTACCACGTGTGTTGGTATAGCACAGATGATGAGGTGCAATTGGTGATTTCCTTTGAATTAACAACCAAAATAGTCAATTGCATGCAGGGATACACCTCTGGGATACACAGCTTGAAAAGTTAGAAGGAAGCCTGGGGTCGCTCTCTCTTCCTTCTGCCTTTGAAGGAGGTAGGGTGGTCCTGGCTCTCTCTCCTTTGGAGGGCATCTGGACGGCCCAGCCTGCTTGGGCCCGGGCTTTCACAGGAAGCCTGCCTGGCCTAGTGACTCCCAGGCCAGGGGAGGGGATGATGTGCCCCCCTCCTGGCCCAGATCAGTTTTTAGCAGCTGGAAAACACCCTGCCACTCCCCCTATGGCGGGGGTGTGGAGCTGGCCCGAGGCCTGGCCGTGGCCTGGGCCCTTTCCCCAGCAGGGAGAGGGGACCCTGCAGCCTGCAGCCACTCCAAGCTGGGTCCACCTGGAATGAGACTGAGGGGCGGGGGCAAGGATCCTTTCATCAGCCAGGCTGCTTCGAGACCTGCCTGCTTGAGTTTTTCCCCCATTTCTGCGGCTTTTGAAAAATCTTGGCTGCTGCTTGGCAGAGATTATGTGACCAACGCAGGCCTTGGCAAGCTTTAACTCGTTCCTGCCAGGAGATGGGACTTCCAAAGCACTGGCTCTTCTCAGAGGGAGAACAGACAAACTGATTGAACATAGAGAAGACTTAGCATAACAGTCAGATGGAGAGAGTGAGAAAAAGATTAATTAGAGGAAGGATGAAGGAGTTGCCTGCTAACTGGACTTTCCTGTTTGAGCTATGGAAATGAACTCTATTGGTAGATTGTCCTTTAAATCATGGAAAAATATGCATTCGGGGACGTGATTTGTGGATTTTATGAGCAAAGTGGCTTGTGATGGACTGTACGGTCTCATGAGATGGCTGAACAGAGAGAAAGAGATGAGAAGGTCCTGCACCTTCAGAAGTGAGAGGACATCTCTGTTCCTTGAGATGAGAAATCCTTTGCCTTGAAGCTGCTTATCTTTAAAAGGTGACATCCCAAATGCGTGAGTTCCACGACCCATAAGCAGCTTAGGAAACTGCTAATGGGAGGAGACCACATAGAAGCAGGTTTTCCCTGGGTGGCTGTTTCTGTGAGAGTTCCGACCCACAAGAGAACTTTTCTAGGTTGTCAGTGGGAGAAGTCATCTATTCTTCAGGAGACTGCTCTCCTGAAGAACAGATGAAAGACTATATTTAAATGGTAAAACTGACTGAATGTCACAGGTTTTGTCTCTTCGTCATTTGTAGGAAGGCGAATACTTGTGAGGGGAGGAGAAGGGTTTTGAAAGTTTCATTTTTTCTTTTCCTTGCTGTGTGTTAATAAACTATCTGTTTACTTTTAAGTTGAGCCTGTTTTGCCTTTTTCTCCCAAAATCCTATTTCTCAGTTGGCAAACAAAATTCGACGAATGTGAAACCACCATGTAAGTGGTGCACTGACCAGGAATCGAACCCAAACCACAACACCATGATTTTGTACCTATTACTAAACATAGGTTTGTTTAGACGCAATGACTGTAAGAAATCACATCTTGGTGCAGATTAAGGTCAAGATTCTCTTGAGACAGAAATTGAAAAGATATTGCAGCACTGTTCCCCTGCTCAGTATCATCCCAAGCTGCAGAAAGTCACTCTACATCATCATCCAGATCACTAATAAATACATGACAAAACAGAACTAAAGAAAGCCCATCACAGAACTTCACTTGAATACTCTTTCAGTCAGTGGGTACTCAAAATTAATTTTTTATGTAGTATTTTTCTCATCTTGCATGAGTTTTAAAATAGAGTATTCATGCTGAACTCTACTTATGTAGCATATATTGGGGATGGGGTTTTTTTGTTTTCAAAGATTACACATGGCCTGAGCCATGACCTTCTTCCACAAATTCTGTTTTCTGATGTTATTCTGACTATATTCTTGGACTACAGCTCAGTTTTGTGATTGTTGCTTCTGGTAATTTACCGGATATTTTAGAGAAGGATTTATAACACCATATCTTCTATCCTTTCTTCTCTGTGTCGAAAAATAGTTTCCTTCCTTCCACGATTTGGTATTTTATTTGTTCTTTGCAAAGTCTTGAACACAAATGCCAACACCTTTGAGATTTCATGTTTGTTAAACGTCTGGGAATGATGTTCAACAGGCTCATCTAACTTACAAACCTCTAGCTCACCTAATCATTTTCTAAATTGGTTTGGTTTTTTTTTAGTTCAGGTTGACTTATTGCCAGCATTTGTTCTATTAGACACCAGTAGTAACCTCATTAGTGAAGATCAGAGAGAACAGCATTAAACACATCAGCCTTCCCCCTCCCATTATCCATGAGAGAAGTCATGTTCTGTACTCCCACACTCTGGCAGTGCCTAATACTTTGTAATTAATCATCTCACTACTGACGTGTTGTTTACTTGAGAATGGTTCCTAATTCCATTCTGTGATTTGATCTTCCAAATGTTGACCTTGAAACTACAGTAATCAACACAGGGGAAGAAAGGGATGATTCACTGTTCCCCATTTACCTTTCTCTCTTGATAACTTTCTTTTACATGTAAACAGTGAATAAAATTTTAGCAGTGAAATCCCAATCCTTTCGGCTTAGAGGGATATACTCATCTGCTGAAGACAGTTTTTAAACCTTTGCTCTGCTGAAATACATCAATATTTGGTAACCATTTATTTGTAGAGAGCAATGACACTGTGCAGCAGGGAACTGCCAGATCCCTCATGAGTTAGTATACCTCAAGTAATGCTGAACACTACTCTTGGCCAGAGTCAACACTGATGAAGCACATTTTTGAAGGTACAAACTTAAATAAGCCTTTTTGGTGGAAAGAGAGTATTAGTTCTGAGTTTGCATTATCAGTTGCTTGCAGAGTCACTTCTGACACCCATTCTTTTACAGCACATGGTTGCTTCAGGCACAACTCGTGTCCAGCAAATTATCACAATTCCCTGAACCCACTATTTACACAACTCTCCTCTGTCTGAGAACTAGAATTCGGCTGCTAGTGCCAATCTGACACAGTCTAGCAGCCATGTCAGATATCTCTGATAACCCATTTTGCACCTTCCCCATTGGCCTGCATTGGCCATGGAGGTGCACTATTCATAAAATCCCAGAAAAATCTGCTTGGGGCTTATACATGTAGCACCACAGCTGGTTATTGGCCTGATTATCTGCATGACCCCATGTTCCCTCACATTTCTCTAGCTGTCCTTTTCAGAAACCTTTGGTCTGCAGATAGTCTATAAAGGTCTGTTCCTTCCATACCATTATTCCTCTTCAGCACCAGAAGCTATTTATGCCTCCTAAAAAGTAGAGATTTTTATTCCAAACCTCCAACTTGACTGTGTTTAGTCTCTTTCTGTACAGATCCTGGGAGGCCGAGCAGAACACACAGCCCACGGTGCAGCATAGGTGGGAGTGCTGGATTGGAATTCTCTGCAACACAGGGTGAGATGTGGAACCCTCTGCAACAATGGCTGGAGGAGACAGACAAACAGCCTGTTATGAACTTGTTCCCAGAATGGCTCAAATTAGTACCATGGTAATGAGGTGCCATCCCTGGGATACATTACCAATAACATTCATGACAAATACGGGTAGGTGAATAACATTTATAATACGACAATTAATTTACAGCAGTACAGCTTTGCAGACTGCACAATGACTCTTAATGTGCATTTGCTTAGAGGCATAGACAAGGATAAGCTTCATCCAGAGCATTTTTTCTCTTACTAAGTTATAACTCAAAACTTTTCACAATTTACCTGTAGCACTAGATCCCATTTTCAAAGCTTTAAATTTCAGAATAACTGGAATAATTAATTAAAATGATTAATATTCAGAAACAATGGCATTGTTAATTCAACTGCTCTGTTGGAGGTCACAGTTACTTACAATTTCTGTTTATATTGAGACAGCCACCTACTATAACCTTCCACTTTCATTAACACTTAATGATTAATGACATTTTCTTACAGGAATGAGCAACCATTTAAAAAACATATTGCCATTGTATTACTTTTTCTCACTTACAGAGCTCCAAAGTTCTAATTTAGAAACAAATCCCCATGAATTAAGCAAGCCCTGACAGCAGAGTCACTCTCAAAACCCCATTTCCCTCCCCCCAACTCTTCAGTAAACTCTTGCAAAACTCATGTATATGTATTTATGCATAGGTAGATGCTAGCATTTTGCTATGAAATAGGAAAGAAAAAACGTACAAAAATTATTTCAGATACTGTTCAAATCTTTTCATCTTTTCAGTATCTGTATAATTGGTGGGTTGTAGTATAAACTCTGCACTCAACTCATCAGAATATCTGTCTGTTTACCTTATTCTTGCTGTTGACCTAAAGCCCCTGAGCACTCCTGGTCTTAAACTTAATATTTTTAAAGAATTACTACTTTTTTATAGGAATATAATATGTACAGTATACAAAGAGTTTTCAGAAAAGTTTTATAAAGATATAATGATGACAGGCATCAAACATTGCATTCATCAGGCAATCAGTGGGATGCTCCACACAATGTCTTGTTAAACAATCTTCTTTCATTTTGTCACTCTCAATTTTTTTAAAATTGCCAGAAGTTTGAAAAGTATCCACTAAAAACTACCTAAAAATCAATACATCAAATATCTCAGGCAACATTAAACACTGCTGTTATTTCTTCTGCACAGTGGCAATTGCTACTCTGTGTAATGCAGATACACTGCTGACTTGCTCAGACCCAGGTAGAGGAGTAGCAGACATTTGCAATATGAAGCCCACATTTTAGCCAGCAGACAGCTATTCTTTTAGATTATACTGGTACCAACGTTTGTGAGTCATCTTGACACTATTCACATGCCATTCCCCCTGCCTGGAGCACAGTATAGGAGAGCTGCTGGTACACGATGAGACTGATCTGTCCATTTCAAGGCTGAATCTCACAAAACACTAAGGTGGAAACACTTTCTACTTGCGTTCAGTTTGGGAAAGATAAGGCAATACGGTGCAATTGTCAGAAAAAAACATCAATGATTTGGCTTTGTTTTCCCTTTTTTTAAATTTAACTTCAAGATGTTAAAATCATGGAAATTAATACCTTATTATCTTCACAAGGTGCAATATCTCTTATAAAAAGTGTTTTCCTCTTCAGTATCATTATGTCTTATCATAGGATCATAATCATTGAAACATAGAATGGCCTGGGTTTGAAGAGACCTTAAAGATCGCCTCGTCCCAAACCCCTGGCATGGGCAGAGACACCTTCCTCTAGATCAGGTTTCTCAGAGCCCCATCCAACCTGGCCTTGAACACTTCCAGGGATGGGGCAGCCTCAGGTTTTCTGCGCAACCTCTGCCAATGCCTGAACACTCTCACAGTAAAGAATTTTCTCATAATGGATACTCTAAACAAACTCTCTGTAGAGAAGGTTTGTACCAGTTTGAAGCCATTCCCCCTTTTCCTGTTGCTCTAGGCCCTTGGAAATAGTTTCCCGCCATGTTTCATGTGGGCCCCCTTCAGGTACTGGAGGGCCCCAATTAGGTCAGTCCAAAGCTTCTTTTTTCCAGACTGAATAATCCCAGTTCTCTCAGGCTTTCCTTATAGGAGAGGTCCTCTGTCTCCCTAGTCAATTTGCTGGCATTCTCTCTCCTCACTCCAACACTTCCATGTCCTTCCTGTGCTGAGACTCCAGAGCTTGACAGAATAGTTTGTTGGGGTTCAGAAGGCAAGAAAAGAGCTTTGTATTTATTATTGCTACCCAGTTAGAGGATACTGTTGGCATGTTAATACTGCCTGCAATTTCAGCTACTGTACTTGCAACAGAACCTGCAGCCTTTAGCCTTTAATCCAGTTCCCATGTGTGGTACTTTACACTTCTGCATTATGCAAGAGGAAATCTAAGAGCCTTCTGTATACAGGAACTGCTCATGCACATTAAAAACAAGGCTCTACTTAAACAACTTAACAATGAAAACTTTTACACACCTGCTGCTTAATCAATCCATCAGTGTCAGAGAATGCTGACGCTATAAACAAGCCATTTGCAATTTTATACAAGTGCTTTGGCTGCATGCTTCAAGGCATATTTTTCTGTTAATTTTACTTTTAAGTATTTGCTTAAATGACCTAAGGAGGGCTTCTCCTCAAACATTTTTACAAGACTGAAATTATCTACTAGGGTTTTTGTAGATTAATAAAGGTGAAGTATAGCTTTATGAAAAATAAAATTTATTGTATGCGTGACAACAGACACTTTTCAAGCTTTTAGTATTCGAATATATCATCCATAAGATACACCTTGCTGGACAAAGTAATGTAACCATTAATGTTTACAGAAATTATGCGGTGCAGGTTTAGTATTTTATATCTTAGGGATTTTACAATTTCATAATAAATGGAATTTGGAACATAGAGACTACTTAGAAATTCAAGATTGCTTTGTGGTTTCTTTAAATATTTTAACCCAAGTACTCAATTTAAAATAAATTAAGCCATAAAACTACACAGAAGAAGAGTGCAGTTTTGAATATCACCAAATAAAAGTTGACTATGTTGTATAAAACAACAATTGAACTCCTTGGTCTGGTTATATTCTTACTCAATTATTCTGTCATAAATCATTCCCTGCTACATGTGCTTGGCAAAAGGCAGTACTTGGCTCTAGCAGCTGTACTTTTCATCCTTTTGAGTCATAGCAACTTCTGGAGTTTATTTCAACAAACTGTGATAGTGCAAGCACATTTTATAGGTAAAATCTCTTCTGGAACAAACCAGTGAGAAAAGAAGATGACTCAGAGGGATGATATTTAATTAGTATTATCTATGGTAATAAGCCATTCCAGGACTAAGCTAGTCATGATGAAGAAAACAGCCCCTCAATCTTAACAGGACTTCAGAGTTTAGCTTTAAATAATGACTTATCACTGAAAGTTTTAGCAAATGCAAATGCAGAGCTGCAAATATATCCTGAGCTGCCAATACAAGTCACAGATTTAAATACAATGGTTTATTTAATCCACTACTGCCTAGTAAGTGGATAATATTATTTCTTAAATACTAGTTCTCATAGTAAAAAAAATATGATTAAAATCTGCCGGTGCATTGGTTTACATCTACAAACTAGGGCAGCTGTAAGTACCCAGGTAGTAAGTAGCACAGGATTATTTACTGCGGTTCTGACAAAGGAATAGCTGGAAATACTTTTCTGTCAAACACATTTTTAGCATCTATATAGAGCAGTTTGCCATATTTATAGTACACTGGAATCCAAGAAGTCCATATCTGCTTCTAAAGAGAGGAGGGGAGCAGAACATTCCAGTCAAGATCAGCAAAAAATTTTATGCCACTTCATCAGCAGGCCTGTAAGAAAGACCTAATGGCAGGAACTATTTTTTGTTGATATCTACAGTCTAAACTACTTACAAGCTGATTGCCACTGGTAAACTTTTAGGGTGAAGGTGGGGGAACAAGTCTTCTGTTTTCTACTATTCATATCAAATCCATGGAATTATGTTCATTTCATGATTATAACTGCACTACACCAACCAGTTCCTTCTTTTATATTACTGGATGCAAGATGCAAGGAGTAATCAGAGATTTCAGAGTTAGAAAACCCAAGTCTTTGCTAAGTATTAAGTTCTTATCTCTAAAGGAAATTGTCATGAGAGAAGCACAGATTTATCAGCTTTCTTTTCACACTGCAGCTGTATCCAGCCGGGCTGGTACTCCAGACTACACCTACAGTCAAGGAGCAGACACAACATCATCTATTCCTCCAACTTGAAGAAACAAGGAATGTCCAGGCTGTGTAGCATTCACTGCCTGGATGTCTTAGGCTATCCAGGCCAAAAGAAACACCTCCATTCTTTAATGTAACAGCATGCTGTAGCATGCAAAAGCAGTACACAAAATCTACCCCAAATCCATTTGTGGAATTAAGTTTGCTTTCCTGAGGGCTTTGACTGTAAATTGTTAGAAGTAAATTGAGCTAAAAGAATTTTTGAAAAGAACCAGGCAGAAGCATATTAAAACATTGCAGAATAATTTATGGGTGGCAACTGTAATGATGTGATATATAATTTGTGAATATAACAATTTTTTCATTAGCATTTTAGAGTGAATTTCAGCAAATGAATTCATATTTAAAGCTCACTGTACTGTACAAAATCGAGCCCTACATCTATGAAGAATATTTGACAACACTAAAAGAGTTTCTGGGTTTAGCTGACATTTTGTGGCTTAAGGTGAAAGAATTAAATAAATGGGAGTTGTGCTTGTTTGACATTCTAGATACCCTTCAGATTATATGCTAAAGCTGTTCGAATTTTTCAGCAAGACTGGTCTCAGAGCTGCCTGCCTCTGAATGGCTTTAGAACATAGCCACAGTTTTGAATTGTGGATAGCCAAGTTCTTGCTTACATTCTCTGATTTCAATTGGAAAACAGTAATGGGAATATTTTCAGCTGAACACAAACTTGATCGACTATTTTGCTGAAATTAAACTGACGGTTCCAAATGTGATACAAAAATAAGGCACCTGGAGTGATTATCTTCTGGAGTAGCTCAACCTCCACAGCACATTTCTCTAAACCTTTTGCCTCACAAGGCAAATACATTCTAAAGAATATTAGAACTCACAGGACCTTTTTAGCAAAAACCAAATTTAAACTCAAAAGCATAAATAGATTTTACCTTTAATTTTCCAGTTGATTTAAACTATGTCTTTCTAGACTAGAAGACTGCATGACTGATGATAAGATACATTAACAGAAAATAGCACAATAAATGCATTGAATTTGAAAATGTCTAGATTGAGCCCTTGAATGTGACCCACTTCTCTTGCTTTGTAACAACACATAAACACACGTGTGTTTATGTACACACACATGGAGTTTCATTTAATTTCTTCAGGTGCACATTTTTCAGTAATAATTATTCCTCCTCTATTTGCATGACTCATGACATGAGATTATAAAATGTTTTGAACAAAAGAGATTTTGAGAATTTTGTAGTAAAATGGATACTCCAATCTAGTACAAATGATACACCACAAAATCCTAAGAAGTCTAAATCTGCAGAAAGCAAATGCTAAGATAGCTTCCTTATTCTCTGAAGCACTTTTCCTAAGTTTTCCTGAACTAAAACCTCTAATCATACTTAAAGAATGTCCATCGTATAAAGATTTGAATTATTCACAGATGCGTCTGACCCAAACACAGCCAAATTCAAAATCATTATGGACTAAATGCTTAAAATGATAAATTTTATTATGATTGTTATTATCATTTAAATTAAAACCAAGAAGACTCATGAAAATCTTCGTTCTGAAGGTTGTAATGGGAAAGCTTACACGAGAGAAAATAAAGAGGATGATGCTGATATAGCTGTAATATATTCTGAGATACCTGTTTAAAACCTTTGAAGAAGTAGTGTGGCAAACATCTTATCTACAGTGACAGGATGTTCTTTTGGTTGTTTTTCTGTGAGGGTTTGTTGGCTTCTTTTTCATTGTTGTAAAGAGACATACTTGGGTGGTAAGAGACTCCTCAGTTAAACTGCAGTTGCCTACTCTAAATTTATTGAGCTTGCTGAGAACAAACACAAAGTCTGTGCTACCCTTGGCACCATCAATCAAAGTGTTGAGTAGTATTGCATCTTAAGCTTCTTGATTGAGAATTCTTTTCCTGCTTACTTACTGAGATGTGCAATGCATACTAATGCACCTGTGGATGAGGAAAAATAGTGTGATAAAATATGATATATTTTCCCTAGGATCAACAAAGTATCAAGAACTGACAAATAAGAGATCTAGTGGGACTAAGAAACATTTCATTAGAAAATCAAAGATCTGTTTTGCCCTATCTTCTAAAATATATCACTCTTTTCTGTCTTGTGAGAGACTCCACATCTTTTCAAAACAACTTCAGAGATCTAACAAAATTTTGTAAATTGGTCCATTGAAGCTGAAATTGCACTTATACTATGTGAAGTTATTTCAAAATCAAGAGAAGTGACTGCAAATAAACTATTATTGGGTTGAAAAGCTTCTTTTTCATTAGAGGAAAACAACTATCTGAAATATCTTTTACTTATATAACACCTTTATGCACAACTATATAAGCAATAGGAATTGTTTATGTACCTTCAATAGTATTCTGGGGGGCATCAGGAATGGCATTGTCAGCAGGTAGAGGGAGGTGATCCTGCCCCTCTGCTCAGCCCTGGTGAGGCACATCTGGGGTGCTGTGTCCAGTCCTGGGCTCCTCAGGACAGGAGAAACTTGGAGCTCCTGGAGCAGCTTCAGTAGAGGTTACAGAGATGAAGAGATGGAGCATCTCTCTTATGAGGAAAGGCTGAGGGACCTCCTCAGCATCTGTCAGTGCCTGCAGGGAGGGGTCAGAGCACGGACCAGGCTCTGCTCAGTGGTGTCCAACAATGGGACAAGAAGCAAGGGGCAGAAATGGATGCACAGAAAGTTCCACCTGAAGAATTTCTTCACTGTGCAATGACAGAGCAGTGGAAGAGATCACCCAGAGAGAGTGAGGAGTCTCCCTCACTGGAGATATTCCAGAACCATCTCGACACAGTCTTGTTCCATGTACTCTGGGCTGACCCTGCTTGAGCAGGGAGGTGGGACAAGATGACCCACTTTGGTCCCTTCCAACCCAACCCATAAAGGGATTCTGTGAATTTGGGTTTTATTTATATAGCTATCATATCACTTAGTAGACATATTTAATATTATGGAAATTGAAAAAGCATAAACATGATCAGTGGACATGACTACAGTGTGAATTCAAGAGCTGAAGACATTGCTTGAATAGGAAAATCTAGCAAAAAATTAATTAGGATTATTGAACATAAGAACTTACTCAATGTTAGAGGTTTTTCCCACTCTAGAAGACCACACAGATTGAAAAATAGTAATATAAAAGATAGAATTGCCTGGCCCCCAAAACTTGGGTGATTACATTTTTTTGTCAGAATGCTGACTGTGCTAGACTGGAGAATATGACTTCTCCAGTCATATTACTTTCCTGCCATGCAGATATTTGTTTTCATAAGTAAAAGACATTTATTTGGTATCTAGACCAAACTTCTGTGAAACTCATGTTACCCATGTATCTTTTAACAATACAGGTCTGTAACGCAAAATAATAAAAAACATAAGCATTTTTCTTTTTCAGAGTACAATATGGAATAGTATAAAAATTAGCTGTCACTATCTTAAATTACAAAACCATCAAGTATTGTGTCCTACAAAAACATTTGAAATTATTACTGATATTACTAAAATAATTTATTTTAATTTATGAGACAAAAAGTGTCCAGAGCCATAAAATATATCTTTCTCTCAAAACAGCACCATATTTGAGCAAGGAAAATGACTAATATTGTATTGTGGTGCTGCAGAATTATTCAAATTAAATGTACCATTTTTAAGCTATTAGCCTAGAAAATAAAACCAAGAAATGATCATGTGTAATTTCTGAAAAGACAATGCAGAACTAATTAGCTTGAAAAACTATATTCAGGTTCTTCCCTCTCACTTTACTCCATAGATAACATTGATTTCTACAAAGCAACTGCTAAAGTAATACATTTTTTTCAAAAGTGAGAGAACCTTCTCCTGAGAATGTCATATTTTTATATGTTAAATTAGTTATGCATTTTAAATTTATAAACATCAGAGAATACTTCCACATATTTTCAGTGATCAAGCTGCCAAATTTATTCTATTTAAATTGAACTTTTCTTTAGATCACCTTGTTTTCCATACTACTGTTACTTTCCGTATTGCTGTATTATCGCACTCTAATTTTATAAACCTGTTCACACCCCTTAACTGTGCATAGCTACAGAATTTTAAGTGATCAGGTTAGGTTACAGGTGTGCATCTGTGCCACAGAACCTGCTCTGAGACCCTGAAGCACAACTAAATATGTATTTGCCCATGGTTTGAGCACTAAATAAAAGTAGAGATGGACTACCACTGAAAAACTCTGAGAAGTCTAATTGGAGACAATTCAATAGTTGAAAAAGTATTTGCATCTACCCTTTTCAGAAATAAAGTGGACATCATAGAATATTCTGATTTTTCAACTCTTATGTACTTATGGACATGGACAGAATGTTTTTTCTATATTTTTTTAAGTTTGCTAATAAACCCCTCTCCTCTTTACCAATCAACTCATATTCTGCACACATCACATTTCTTAAATAATTTAATTTTTTTCTGCTCAAATTCTTTTGATATAGAAACACGGACTCAAACACCCTGTTTCCACTCAATGTACACTTGAGTACAACTATCCTGAAAATAGATAAAAACACACATCTTAATACAAATGAGAAACCAGAACACTGGGTATCTGCACTGGTTGTCTGTGAGCTGTTATATATATATAGGGAATATTCCTGCAGTATTATACACCTATTATGTTTTGAACCGTATTTCTAAGCTGTACTACATTCCTATTTTTCTCCAAAGTCTTCTGGGGGTAGCATTAACACTATTTTTCTAGCATGCTATTAAGTTTCTCCTCCAGACTGTAAGACAAAAGCCAAAGACACATTCATTATTTAAAGAACATTCATCCTGGACTATAACAGCAAAATACATTAGTAGCCATACTTAAATATCTGACACAAACCATTTAGGAACCGAAAAGGAGTTCAAGCACACAAGAACATGAGTAGATTCTTCCTCAAAAACGGAGTAGAAAAAAAATATTCAGAACACAAGACTTTGTTCTATTAACTGAATGACAGAACATACTGTTGCAGAGGAAAATCTTCATTCTATGCTACGCTAAAAAACCTGCAATACAAGATACTGCAGTTCCAAGATTCTGCCTAATGCCTGTTAAAATGGGAATGAGACACCTCCGTAGCTTTTATCACAGCTTGTAAAGTATATGACCTGTTTCAGGCTACACAACAGCCTGACCAAAAAGGAGAGTTTTTGTTGGAGAGTTCTGCCTCCCTGCACTAACATAAGAAGTGGCCTATTAAAAGCTAATCATGATGACTAAGGTCATTGAAATATTCATTATAGCTGAAAAATACACATTCAGTCATAAAAAAATCTACATTATGCTGCATTTGATTGGTTTTTATATTTCAAAAACAGTACTTACAAGTTATGTCATTAAGAACACAGAACTAACACAACAGTTAATTACAGGCCTCAGTAACGCCCATGGGAAGCAATTTCAGTTTTTCCCAAAGACAAAAGGATAAGAATATGCATCTTGGTAACACTATCCAAGTTAATGTGGAAAGATTTCTACAATCTGATGGAAAGAAAATGAAAGAGTATTTTCAGAAATTTCAATTACAAGAGCAAAACAATTACTCTGCTATCTAGTTTATGTCTCCTGAACTCATTTTCTTTCAATTGACAGTAAAGGCAAACTTAATGCAAATGTATTTACATCCAGCTTTTACCCATGTACAGAATCTGAAATTAAAATAGAGGGTAAAGAATTTTTCTGCTGACAAATGCACAGAAAATAAATTAAGAAACTTTTAGGTGTGTGGATATATTTTACCATAACCACTAGTGTTGGTTTCTAAAACTAAAGCATAGTTTTACCCCAATAGGTTGTCTTTCCTTTGCTATCAATAATGCATTACTCTACCTTCCCCTTGAAAGATATTCACTCAGATCTGTATATTTTAACAATGCTACAGAGTGGAAGAATTTTCTTTTTACTGACTATGTCAAAAAAGAAATTCAAGGTTCAACACCAGCTATGCTCAATGAAACAGTCAGACTGCTTAACAAGCTGTTGGAACTGCAGTTATAGCTCATCAGCTTTGACTCGGAATTCCCACCTGAAGAGGAATTCTGAATTTCTCACACAGACTCATAAAGTCAAAGGTTAAAAATCATTGAATTTAATCCAGGGAACACTTTAGTCTCTTACGAGAAGGAAAGCATGTGTGTGGTTCTAAAGTAGAACTATTCCATGGAAGCCTTGCATTGGTTCACACATACCTTTGACATTTCTTTCACTTACCGGTTAATTTTTGCTACACTGTTTCACCATCAGTTTTTTTAGTCTAAATGTTTCTTCTTGAAACCCTTTTCAAGTTCATGTATTTAAAAATGAGATACAAGAACTTTGGAAGAAAAATAAAAACCTCCCCAAAACACCCCCAATTTTAAAAGGATATAATTTTCCATTCTTTTATCTCATTTTAGTCTCATGTGCATAAAGGCAGCCTGTGAGTTGCTTAACAAAGCATCTTGTGAAGCTGGATTACACCTGCTTACAGCAATTATACCAGACAGGAGTTATAGGAGCACAGCGTGCTCAGAATTAGAAGCACTTACTGTTGGAATATATGGAAAATAGCAAGTTATGCATGATGCCATTCAGTTCAGCTCATTTTCAACAGAGCTCTTGCAAGTTACACTAGAGTAAGTTTGCATGCTTAACTAAGTGCATTAACATTTTGGGTTAGATTGGGAACACACTTTTGAACCAAACATCTCTTATCACCTCTCACATGGCCTTGGTTTGCATTGCAGAATAGTCTCAGAGGACAAAATTGCATCCCTTTTGAATTAAGGTAAACTGACATTGTACTTCAAAATGACCTAAATCTTATGCTGCTGTTGACAGGACCCGGGCAGAGCCAGGCTGAGCTAAATCCCTTGAAACATGCATAAATACATAAATATGCAAATTTCGGGTCTTTAACCACAAAGTGGTTTGTTATAAGTTCTCTCCTGTTGTACTACACTACTGGCTAATGCAGACTCAAACGTTTCACAGTGGTAGCAGCCCTGCTGTTCTCAGTGCAGCTGCTGACAGTGCCAGCATCCTGAATAGACGGGGTAGACATTGAGGAAACAGCTGTGCATATGCTGGCCAGCTATCATAAATTAGAGAACCCCTCTTCCTCTCTATCCTTAGGAGATTGCACCTTGATCACAGAGAAGTGTCCTGAAAGGTCCAGCCACTCCCAATTAACCGGTCACCTTCTCCCCTGTACAGCTGATGTCTCGGCTGTCAGAAATGGAGTCAGAGCAAAGGAAAGGGATGTGTAGGTACCATGTGCCATCGTGGGGTTCTTCCAGGGGGGCATAAGGAAGAGGGGTATTGCACTTGCATGAGCTTCAAGATTGGAGGTAAGTGAATTGGGAGGAATAGCAGTGTCCAAAAAGCATACATTCAGGAAGGTTACTCCTCTAGATGCAGCAGAAGCTCTGAGGACATTTCCACTTCTGACCCTGATGAAGGAACTAGAGGCTTGCAGTTACGGGAATCAGGTGATGAATGCTCTGATCAGTGACAGAGGGGTTCTGTCTCCAGCCAGGCAGAGGAAAGGGACAGATGGTCTTACTGGATGGTATGGAACAGATTTCCTGGCACATCAGACCCTGGGGAGAATAATGCTTTGGTGGACACTGGTGCACAGTGCAACTTAATGCCATAGGGGTCCATGGAGGCAGAACTCAGATGGATTTCTGGAGTGACAGGGGGTCCCAGCTGGTGAAGTGACCCTAACAGGAAACAAGGGCCATAAGTACCTAGTGTGGACCAGCTCAGATTCCCAGGGTGTCCTTGTCATAGACTGCCTCAGAAGAGGACACTGCAAGGACCTAAAACTGTACCACGGGTATAGTTTTTCCGTAGACACCATGAAGACCAAACAGCTGTTTACCTTGCCCAGCCTGTCAGATGATCCATCTGTAGTAGGCTTGCTACATGCCAAGGATCAGCAAGTGACATTTACTACCATGATGGTGCATCAGTGGCAATACTGCACTATCTGAGTACCTCTGGTTCCCCTCCATGAGCTTATTCATCAATGGAGAACAAAGAATTCATCAGCAAGACTTAATTGCACTTGAAGGGTCCCATACAGCTAGCGCAAAGTCTAATGGAGGGTGCAGACTTCTAGTAAACTATTGTGGCCTGCACAAACCACTTTCCACAGAGTGCAGCCATACTGGACACCTTAGAGCTCCAGTACCAACTGGAGTTAAAGGCAGGCAAGTGATAGGCCACACCTTATGTGATCAATGCTACTTTCTCTTGCTTTGGCAGACTGCAGGCCACGGTTTGCTTCCATGCAGAAGCATTACCTGGAATTGCCTGTCCCACTAATGGAAGTACCATATGAAAACGAGACTCATAAGCTAAGAGCAAAATGAATCTGTTTATTGCAGAGTTAAGACAGTACTTATACATTTAGTGTAGGAATCTCTGTTCAGTCCTTGGCATGAAACCCAGCTGCAGGCCTGTAATAAATCCATTGGCCTGACAGTTTGTTAGTTTTCTCAAGGTTTGCAGGCTTTGAAGAAACAGAACGTCTTTCCTGTGTAATCTAATTTCCTTCATGCTTCCCAAGAATTTTCTGCAGTGTCCAGCTTTGCTGGTTCCTTATAGTAGAATCCTATCATTTGCCATGGATTGATATAGACAGCAGTGAAGCAGGGTGAAGCTGCCCAACATTGTGAGGCAACACAATGAAAGAAGCATTTGAGAAAGCATTATTTGGACCCCACCTGCAGGGGTGCATCCAGGTCTGGGATCCCAGCACAGAAAGGACAGTGTTTTCTTGGAGCCAGTCCAGAGGAGGCCACCAAGATGATGAGAGGGATGGAACAGCTCTGCTATGAGAAAATGCTAGGAGAATTGCGATTGCTCAGACTGGAAAAGAGAAGGCTCTGGGGTGACCTAATTGTGGGCTTCCAGTACCTGAAGAGCACCTACAAGAAAGATGAAGAGAGACCATTTACATGAGTCTGGACTGGCAGTACAAGGAGAATGGGTTCAAACTGGCAGAGGGTAGGTTTAGACTAGATGTTAAGAAGAAATTATTTTCTGTGAGGGTGGTAAGGCACATGTACAGATTTCCCAGAGAAGCTAAGGCTGCCCCATCCTTGGAAGTGCTCAAGGTCAAGTTGGATGGAGCTGTGAGCAACCTGGTCTAGTGCAAGATGTCCTTGTCCATGGCAGCAGTGTTGGAATTAGATAATCTTTGAGGTCCCTTCCAACTCAGGCCATTCTAAGAGTCTATGACTAATATTTTCCCTTAAAGCTGACTTTGCCCAAAACAAAGTGAGGTCGAGGGACTTGCTCAAGGGATTTAGTTTTAGGAAATAAAATTTCATATAGATATTGCCACATCTTAGTGCATGTGAATTATACAGTTGCAGCCATATTCCCATCAGCTAACTGAAAGAAAGCACATGCTGAGTTTCTAGACAGTGCATATCCTTGGTTACAGTCAGATGAGAGCTCCTCTCCACTGAGTAACACAGGAAGTATTTCAGCCAGTTTCCTCAGCAGCATCAAACCTTTGAAGAGATCAAACATAAAACTGATCATGCAGTAGCCCTAGACCAGCTAGACAGGACCAGAAGGTAAGAAGGATAGCCCACACCACAGCAAGGAAATTGTTGCTGCAGTCAGACCCTCTGCCAGAGAGCACCTGGAGAGATCCAAGGTGAACCTCTGGAGTTTTGGAGCCAGGGCACAGAGATCTGAATCCCACTGCACCCAAACTATGAAAATGACATACTGGTAAAATACAAAGTGTTTTAGGTTGCCTCAGAAGTAGTCATTACAGAAGCACAGCTCTCAGTGGCACCACAAATATCTGTACTGTCCTGAATGATCAAATGAAGGATCCCCTACACATCATGAAGCTGACACTACATGTATCACAGTTGCAGGAACATGCCAAAGTTAACATCACATGCTTTCTGTGGTGGAAATGGCTATTGGATGCTCAGAAACTTACCCTGTAACCAGTATTGCCACCCAAAATACCCTGAACTTTGAAAAACAAGTTTTTTGATGACAATTCACCACAAAAAGAACTGAATTGGACAATATGTGCCAACTATGAAACTACTTGTAGGCCTCCAGGCCAAGAAACGCATTTCTTGACTGGGAATATCACATTCCCTCTCACGCACCAGTCACCAGGAACACAGAATAAAGCAATGTATTATTAAAAATTATGCTGAAAGCAATGAATGCTGAGACATTTAAGCACTGTGATGCACGTTTGCCAGAAGTCACATATCTAGCAAACACTAGAGGATCTTCTTGCCCAGATGAAAACCCTGCATACTGTGAAAGGAGCTACAGCTCCCATAGCACATAAAGGGAATTGGATCAGAAAGTGTGGGTTACACCTTCTTTGGGAAAAGGTGAAGACCTTCAAGGGACAGATTTTTTTTTCCCAAGGACACAAGTGTATTTGCTGGTTAATTCAGTCAGATAGAGTAATCTGATGTCTACCTCCAGGATACCTAACATTAGGCCTGATTTGAGTTTCCATCATAGCTGTACTCCATTGGAAAGCACCACATTGAGAGCCAGTAAAAGGAAAACCAGTAAATAGACAAGCCTTGTAAGGAACCTGCTGAGTGCAGACTGATCCAACATGAGTTGGCTTCTGCACCCAACGATTCAACACACAACATCATCTCTCCCCTCTCAAATCACCACCACAGCAGACCCCAAGTCATAGATTTCTTTCTTCCCCATCCCATTGGAGTTTTTGGGCAGTGGCAGCATGAACAGGAGACTGCTTAATTGCTGTCTTGTTCATCCCTCAGTAGCAATTTTTTTTGGGTTTTGGTTTGGGTTTTTTTTTACAGATTCCTGATATCTTCATTTAGAGTTTAACTGGACAGAGGATGCTGGAATAATTTTTCTTTTTCTGAAAATCATGATTTTGGCCAAAGGGAAAGTGGCATGTATTTAAATACCTGTTATTTTGTGCATTTACTATTTAGCACTAATTTACCTTTAAGTCTCATATATATTTACATCCATATAAAACTTTCATGTAATGAAACAGGTTTTGATTCTTATAGCTAATATATTCCTTTCTGAATTTAACACATGAGAAAAAAAGCAGTCAGATAAAAAAATCTGTATGGCACCAGTACCACTGAAAACTAATTTAATCTTAAATTCCCTTGTAAACATCTGTTCCTAATAAAACATCCACCCTTTAAGCAATTGTAAGATTACCAGGGAGCAAATAAATGTCTAAATAGTCTTTATTTCATTTTGCCTCCCACTGGAGGTGTCTGGGACATATATATCCTTCTCTCTTTCTCATCTTTTCTACCCCCTTCTATCTCCTCCAAATTAGTTCTATCTTGAATGTATGCCTCAAAAAAATGAGTTGTTTGCCTGAAAACATGCCCTAACTTCAAAACTTGACCAAAGTTATAACAGTTGTTCCTGTAAGCCTGCATCAAGCAACCCCGTAATTAATCATCTCTTTCCTCGAGGCCTGCTGTCACTCACCATAAATCAGAGAACATGTTTTCTTCTTGTTAAAGCAAGTATTTATTTTTCTCCTTATGAAAGAAAAAAACATTTGGGATTCTTTTTTTCTCTTATGAAATGAAACATTTGGACTCCCCATTAGTTTGGGAGTCCAAATTAAGGACTCTGAAGGCACCATATTTACACCTTCATAGCGGAACCTCCCTCAGCAACTTTTGTTTTGCTAAATTGATATTTAAAGGTTTGTTTTTCAGTAAGTACATATTCCTGTGATAATATAGCTTGTTAGAAGATTGAAATTTTCATAGGGGAAAATTGCCATGAGACAGTACATATTTGGAGGTTCTTCTGCTTTTTCTCAGAACAAAAGCTGAAATATTTATCCCTGCTGGAGAAGATATTTTCTCTTTCCTCAAAGCTTTTGCCCTGGCTCTTGAAACCATTTTCTGCAAGGTTGAAACCTCCCCTGGTTTTGAGGATAGTTAACACTGGCTGGACCCCAAGCATTGAAAGGCTACTGGATTTACCAGCACCTCTCCAAGTTGACCGGGAGAAAATTAGTTTGGTTACCTATAAACAATTCTCTTTCCTTCAGGCAGTTTATACCTTATTCTTTCAGGAAATCTGCTGACTTTTACTGTGTAATTGGTTCTGACTCAAATAGAGCACAGACATACACAGACTAAACTTTCTCCAAATTAAGGTTGACTATTCCATCATTCTGGAGGTGCAGCAGCAGTTGCGGGTTCACGTGTGCTAAGATTTTTCCAATGGGATTTTAAAAGAAGAATCAGGTATATGTAAAAAGTGTAACACATAAAATTCAAAAGAATTTTTTAAAACCACAACAAACTGATGCCAAGGGAAGCCTAGAAGAGCCTATAACAAATAGTGTATTAATTTGAAAGACAGATGTCTGCCAGGGAAAGCCAGAGCCTCAATTGGAATGGAGAATGTAAACCCCCTCCCTCTGAATTATTATAATTTTGGACCTAACAGGGCTCTCAGGCAAAGGTATGGGGACAGGAATAACAG
Organism: Cyanoderma ruficeps; assembly: GCA_008694505.1. NCBI lineage: Eukaryota > Metazoa > Chordata > Aves > Passeriformes > Timaliidae > Cyanoderma > Cyanoderma ruficeps. The sequence goes on along the minus strand of VZDJ01006092.1, from coordinate 11,230,736 downwards.
TTCTTTACTAGTACGTAGTACTAGTACTAGTATTAGTACAAGGCAAACAAAACTACCACAGGATCAACAACAAAGCAGAACAAGGAACCTCGTGACAGCGTTCTCAGCTAAGGCAGAAAGGGATGGAGGAGAGGCTTTGCTTCACAAAACCCCAGGCCAGTCTGATCCTGGTGCCTCTGCAGGACTCTGAGGAGCACCAAGCTAAAACAGCAGGAATGGGCAGAAATGCTGGGCTGGTGGATGAGATGTACCAGAAGCTCCAGGGGGGTAGCTGGAACTGTGGGATGTCCCGGCAAGGCAGGGCAGTGCGGGGCTACAGCCCTGCAAAGACCCACAGCAGTGCTGAAGAAGTGGTGCAGGCAGGACAGCAGCTCTCACAGGGCAGGGAAAAAAAACAAGCCCAGAATTCCTGGTCTCAAGAGCATATGGTGGTTGATCCCTAGGACTGGGCTCAAGTGATGACAGTGAATTCTCCCCACATTAAGCAACAGGTTGACTGTTCTCCTTCTGATGCCGACAGCAAGACAGAGTGCAGCTGCCCCCAGCCCCGTCCTATACTTGCCCCCAAAACTCAATGTATCTTCCCCCTCCAAGAGAAACTCTCAGAGACAAAAGAAGTGTAGCCAGGTACTACACTTCTCTCCTTTGGCCACTTCTTTTGTTTTCCTTAAACACCTACAAGTACTCAGTAGTTAGTTTCCTAGCAAGTTATGGGGAAAAATTCTATAAGTAAAAGAGAAACAAATCTAACTCCCAACAAATAGGAATGATAACACCATCACAGTATCCCAGGGAAATATCCTACCCGCTTAACCTGCTAGTCTTTGATAGCACACTGATACCCTATTCAACACTAAGGAGCAAATGACTTGCAAGTCTGATCCTAAACTCAGTTTCCCACATCTTACATCCATCTTGCAGTTGTCCTGGTGAGGGCATGCCTCAAAGCACAAGTCTTTCAAAGATGAAAATGTCACAAGTGCACTGACAGAAATATATGGAGAAATGAACACACACAATGATCGTTTTAGGCCAGAATTATAAGGCATAGGTCTGAGTAGCCTGAGAAGCCTTATGTGCTCCCTCAGTAGTACATCTGGAGAAAAGGAGATTCAGGGGGACCGTATCACTCCCTACAATGGCCTGAAGGGAGGTTGTAGCCAGGTGATGGTTGGCCTCTTCTCCCAGGCAACCAGCAGCAGGAGCAGAGGTCCTTAGGCTGCACCAGGGGACGTTCAGTTTGGACATCAGAAAGAATGACTTCCTTGTTGTCAAGCATTGGAACAGGCTGTGCGTGGAAGCCATGGAGGCCCCATCCCTGGAGATGTTCAAGAAATGACTGGACACAACACTCAGTGCTCTGGTCTGAGAGACAAGGTGGGGATCAGTCACAAGTTGGACTCAATGATCTTGGAGGTCTATTCTGAGATTCTTTCAGCACAACCTGGTGTTATCTATATTAACATAATTCTGTCTCAAAGAAGGAATTTTTAGCATGTTCTAGAATTTTCACTTCTTAGAAAAACATAATCCTTAAGAAAAGACATATCAACAGACTAGGAGGACAAAGCAGAGAAAACTGCATCTTCTTTTCAGTGCAGGATTTGGAGCTTAATGGGTCAGTGAAAGGGATTCCATGGCACGGCAGCTACAACTGGAAGTAAAATGTGGAAAATACCTTCCATGTGATCCTAGCCCAATGAAACTTCAAACTGTTTGGCAGTTCTCAGGGTAGATATGACAATAGGCAAGAAATAATGCAGATACTATCTCAAACTACAGACGCTTGGCTTCTGGTGCTGAACAAACAACAAAAATATACAAAGTCTTGAACAAACAAATATCCCCAAGTTTTACAGTAATCTTTAAGAACAAATCCAGTAATACCTATGATTTATATTCCATGGTCCCTATTTATGTAACAAAGATTAATCAGCAAGGTCTGTACATAATAAAGTGACTTTGTATTCTCTATTTCATGTTTATTTTGCCAAATGATCAGAAAATATTAAATGCACGCAATTCAACTTTGCTTCCCAGAATTCTAAATTCTTACTTTAGCCTTCATCAGCCCTCCTCAGTTAAAAAAATCACATCTGTTTTCAACTTATGATTTTGCAAGAAAAAACACAGTATGAAGCACAGAAGATTTCAGTCAAATAATTCACTCTTAAATTATGACATTTTACTAAACAAAGATCTATGTACAGTAACATTCAATTTATTTGCTATAACCAAGAAAAAACAGATCATTAAGCCAAGGATTCCTGGGGCAAGATCTCTTTTGAAGAAATAGCTCTTCTACTAACAGTTATATTAACATATGTTCAACTTCAATCCAAGTAATTGCAGCATAAGGAAAAAAAATACTTGCATACTTAAATCAGACCTCCATATGTAGTTATATGTTTAGTTGTATAAATAACTAAACCAGGACTCTGTTAAATTTCAATTCTCTATTTTGGTTTGAATTAATGAGGGTTTATGTTTGTTTTTACTGTGTTTTGACTTCTTTTTTACATGAGTTCTGTTTTTATTTTATCACTCAAAAGCACCTGGTTTCCCCAGGGATCAGTTTTCCTACCAAACACCAATCAGGGAAGACCTGAGCAACTGTACATACTTCTGCTCTCTCCAGCACAGAGAAGCATAGGGCATGGTTTGTGAAAAGCTAGATCTTTCCACCTGTGGAAATGTTTTAGAGGAATTACCCTCCTCAACCAGTTTACTTGGATCTCAAATGTTGCACAACAAAAAGCTGGTGCGAGCTTAGCAACTGAATACATTTGAGCCACTGTGGAGAAAGACCAAACAGATACTATTCTGAAAATAAAATGCACCTGTTCAGAGTGCCCCTACACAGTAACTTTGCTCTTCTCCACAGTGGAAAAATAGATTTCGTAAGAACCCGGCAATTACACTGCCTGCAGCCAGTGGCATCTCAACAATAGTCCTACTGCAGCTACCACTAATCAAGTGCCATGATAATAGCAGCAGGTGAAGCAAGGAAAAACAGCAAGGGACAACTGCAGGCTCTAAAGGTTCTTGAGAGAACTGCAATATAATCAATTATTAAAAATACTCTCAACTAACAGAATATATTCTCCATACAACATGAATGACTATTTGACTATGTTCTACTAATCACAGAATCAGGTGTAGGTTTGATGGATCTTAAAGATTAACTAGCTCCAATGCCACTGTGATGGGCAGGGATGCCTTCCACTAGATCAGGTTGCTCAGAGCTCCCTCCAGCCTGGACTTAAACGTTTCCAGGGATGGGGCAGCCACAATTTCTCCGGGCAACCTATGCCAGAACTTCACTATTCTCACAAGAAAGAACTTTTTCCTAATACCTAGTCTAAGTTTTCTTTCTGTCAATTTGAAGACATTCCACCATACCCTGTCACTCTGAGCCCTTGTAAATAGTGTCTCCCCATCTTTCTTGTATGTTCCCTTTAGGTTCTGGAAGGCCCCAGTTAGGTCACTCCAAAGCCTTCTCCAGGTTGAACAGCCCCACTTCTCTCAGCCTTTCCTCCCAGCAGAGCTGCTCCATCCCTCTGATCACCTTGGTGCCTCCTGTGGCCTGGCTGCAGCAGGTCCCTGTCCTTGCTGTGCTGGGAGCCCAGAGCTGGATGAAGCCCTGCAGGTGGGGTCTCAGCAGAGCGGGGCAGAGGGGCAGAATCCCCTCCCTGCCCTGCTGCCCACGGGCTTTGGAGGCAGCCCAGCACACGGGGGTTTCTGGGCTCCCAGTATACATTCCTGGCTGATATTCAGCCTCCTATGATTTTTTTAATGGGCTTTATGTCAGAAGTAATAAAATTTATACATCACAAAAGATCACTAGTAGATATGTAGTATACATTTTCAGTAAATCAAAACACCTATTCTTTTTTCACATCTCCAGCTGAGATGTGTTGGGAGAGTTTGCATGACTAGAAAGCTGTGATGGACACACCTCAGCTCTGCAGGAGAGAAAGGCTAGGGAGACATGGGAAGGGAGTTGCCCTCTGCACAGCAGCAGTACAGATTCAGGGAGCTTTTCAGTAGGATGGGAGACAATCTTGCTGAGAGTTCATGGGTTAGGATCAGGTAAAAGGCTGTTAAGGGTGACATCCTGGGGAAAGTCTGTCACAGACTCCCTGATCAAGGTGAGGTAGCAGGTAAAACCTGTAAAGAGTTTGAAATCTCTGTGTCACAGACCCTTGTTCACGTGAGAAGCTTTGACCTCCCTGATATTTGCTGGGAAGGCAACATGAAATCATGAAGCAGGATGTCAGGGGATAACTGTCACATCCCAGGGATACAGGGGCAGGAAGAAAAAGCCAAAGAAGATACAAACCTGCATCTGCTACACACTAAACAAGAAACAAACTTGTAGGGGATGTGGCAACCTGTGGCAATCTTGGTAGTACCTTAGAAACCCATGGCTGAAAGCAGAGCACAAACCCTTAATTTTATGAGAGCAGATATCACTTTACTGAAGACTGGGGAAATGGGATCTATATGCAGCTTCAAACAGCAAAAGAACTCAAGAAAGCTGCCTAATCTTTGAAGACCTCCAGCACAAGGAACAGTTCATCCTCATGCTGGAGAAAACAAGGAGATAATTTAGGAGACCAACATGGTTTAAGCAGAAAATTCATTATAGACATGTGGCATTAAAAAAATTCTGTTATGCAGATAGAATTCAGGAAAGCAACTCAGACATTTAGTAAACCTGTTAGCAAAATTAAAACTCTTCTGCAGCTGAGACTCGCAATGCACTTAAAGGGCCACAAGAAGTGCATCTACTCCTTCAGAAGTATTAAAAGCAAGGAAAGTGTGGGGCCATTGCCATGTGGGGCAAATGATTTGGTAGGAGACAGATTAAGGAAGAAGGACTTCATGTTTTCTTTGCCTCGGTCCTCAAACATAACGTCTCATAGATCTCTACATTAAGTGAAAGTTCAGGGAACGAAAGTATCAGGATTGGATGGGAATTGACTCAGGGATCATTTGAGAAAACTTGGCCTATAACATCCCATGGATTCAGATGAGCCATGTTCAAGCATGTTAGGGATCACCACAGTCCTCACAAGGTAACTCTATCTTCTTTCAAAGATTGTGGAGATTAGGGAAAACCCTGATCTAGTGATATAAAGCTAAGTGATAGTGATACAAACAATTCAGCTTCTAAACTGTTCTATTTGGTGCAGTGAGGCCAAGTCTCCATAATCACCTAAGGAAGTCTGGCCTTTTACAGATGTTGGAACACAAGACCACATTAAGACCAACAAAGCCAGTGAAATAACCATTATTGTAGGAATTATATCTCCTGTTTACCATAGTAATAATTGAGAAAATCAGGATAATAATAAAAAAATGCTAATACAGTGTTTTAAAATTCTTAAGGCATTTAATGAGATTTTTTTCAGTTTGAATCAAAAGCTGTTAGTTGTGAACTAGTCTTCCACATCTAATTCACTATTAAATTTCAATTTCAATTTAAACATAAGCAGTTTGTGTATCAATAATGCAATGAAAATGGAAGTGACAAACTGCTATCAATGGAATGTACAGGCCTAAAATGATAATGACAAATTAATCCAGTCTCTGCTGCAGACCGTACATTATCAGATTCACAGATGAAGAATCCCATGTGGTTTCCATAAATGAAATATTAGTATTTAGAATAAGACACTAATCTTAGATGTAAGTATGAATTTAAGTTTACAGTATTCGCATTCTAGAGTATAAACTAATAAAAGAAGCTTTAAAGAAAAATTATTGATAGAAATACTTTCAGTGCTATCTTGCACATGAAAGGTTTTAGGTAAATTTTATGTAACTGCAGAGGCAGAAGTTGACTGTAAAACATCTCACTGTATGGTATTTAAACACTTCAAGCAAGAAAGTTTCTCTGTTTCCCAGAACTAAATGTTGAAGGCTGACTTTTAGAAAGGTTAATAATACCCAATGACATGCCTTTATCCTTTTATATAAAACATGAGGATGACCAATTGTGATGGAAAGAACAAACATCAGCAGCCATCCTGTAAGGATACCGACCCTGCAGGACTCTACCACCACTGTGATGAGATCTGCTTTTAAATCTGTCTCTAGAGAAAACTGACACGATGCACATGTGCCAATGTGTGCTACAAACCCTGGCAAAGGCACTGAGTGCTAAGAAAAACTGCTGACACATTAGTCTCATTTGATAACTGTAGGTTTTTGAGGTGATGGAGTTGGTTCTTTCCTGCACTAATCACCTTAAGGGTCTCAAGATACTTATTTATATCCTTAAGTTCATGTTCTCTCAAGAATTATTCTTCCACTAGCTGACATCCTTCTATATCTCTTCTGAAACCTTTAAGAAAATGAGCTTTTATGGATTTCATATTAAAGCATCACATTTTATCACAAATCACAGCCCACAGAAGTTCCACAGTATATAACAGTATAAAGGCATCAGAGATTTCACCAAGTTTTCTTTTTACTGCACGCTTCTCTTTTAGTCTTCTACTCTGCTAAACAAGGGAGTGGAGACAAATTGAGGTAACTAAATATTGCAGAGCTTAGCACTTTATCCATACACTGTCTGTTTTAATCAGTCTTAGAATGTAAAACACAGCCAAAAAAAAATCATCAGATTAATTATTTGCTAAACAGTTTCCACATTGCAATCTTGTTATACTTAAGTGCGGTAAAGTTAAAACACCTCCAGCTTATATCTGTTATATGTAAACAGCAACTGTAATACAAGTAGCAATAATTACTCCTACAACAGGATGGGTTTCTTTCCTCCTAAAAATGGCCTGGATTCTAGATTTAATCAAAAAGCTGTTCTAAAGCAAGGATGGTCCTGATGCAGCATATGAAAATGACCCATCATGTTCATATCATCAACAGGGTATGCACCACATATCTCAGAGAACAGGAGGTTGACAATGTCTTTGAACTGGTTACCAGGTTGGAGACTGGACATTCCTGGACCTCACAAGTTTTTATAAAAGAATTCATAGCCAAAGGTGACAACACACTCCACCCACAAGGAAGAGATAGCGAATGAATCCTTCTTAACTACTTCCAGCTTGGAGGCATTTAACCTGGCCTTACCTTATCAAAGGAAAAGGAGGTATACTAAACAAAATGTAATGAAAATAAACTCTGAAATGATTTGGTTTATTTGTTTTCCTCTACTGGTGTTATATGCAAAACCACAGGCTAGCTCAAAGTGCCCTGTCATTATTATGTTCTTTAAAATGGGGAACAGGATCTCAGAGTGTCGCAATTTCAAAGCTCAGCTACTCCATAAACAGAAGTGCTTATGGGCTTTGGCTCTCACCAACTTAGAGCAACTCTCTCCCATGTTTTCTATATAAAGATAAGCTGAAATAAAATGAAAACTGGAAGCCTTATGTCTATATCTTTCTAATTTGGTGTCACAATTCTTTCTATGTGCACCTTTGCTGCTATCTCTTCCTGACGTGCACTCTTTCCTTACTTTGGAAAACTGTCCCTCTATCACTATTTTCAGTACTGGAGAAATCAAGAGCTCTGATAAACAAATAAAAAATTAAAACCATGTCTCGGATTGCATTTCACTTTTAAGTTTTGTGATTAAAATAACTATTTCACCACAGTCTTAAAAGACTGTAGCATCTTGGTAAATACTTTGAAAAGAAAAATAAACCTTCTATTTATAGTACATAGTTACCAATTAGAAAATCTGTGTTCTTGGAGTGGATGCTTTTTTTTCTTAATGTGATGTGATGTGATTTCAGATTCCAGTTACTTAGATGACATAATACTTCATTATCTCCAGAGAATATTGAGCAGACACATTTTAGAAAACAGAATGTATTTATTTCTGAAAAGATAGACCATAGCCATTATTGCTGGCTCTGCTATCAATGTGCTCTGACAAATTCTTACACATTTTTTAAAGTCAGGTTTCCTAACTTTCCAGTTTGCAAAAATTAGTCATGTAGTATTTAGCTTCTTCATATGGTGGCGTGAAAATTACTTAGTGTTTGACAAGCTATTGTTGTTTATTTTTGCTGTGGTCCTTTTCAGCCTACTGCACACAAGAACTTATCAGGAACATGTATTTGCTCACTACTGCTATTTACCATAGGGAAAATATATTATTGGCAAGCACAGATGTCACTCTGAGGCACAGGTGATACAAAAAATTTAGTGGCAGTCATTACAGCTGTCATAGGACACAAAATATCTTCCTATCAATTCATTAAATGACACAGAATTACTTTGAAATATTATGGACTTACCAAACAAATTTGATCAGTAAAATCTCAATTTCTCAATAATTTTTATGCAGAGATGCCCTTGTAGTCATGTAGAATTTTCTGCAAGACAGTGATGGAGGCAAGCATCCTTAAGTACACACAAAGTCCTCATCTCAAACTACATACAAGAACTGCTTACATTTCTCACAGTATACTTGTGTATCTTATCTTTCAGCTGAGAGAGACAAGGTCTTAAGGAAGAAAATTTGTGGGTAGGATCTTGAGGTCTGAGCTGCTCTAGCAATTCCCAAATATCAATTCCCCCCACTGCAGAACTATAAAGCCCTTTTTTCCCCCTGAAAAGATTGAAAAAAAATCATTTTCAAAGCAGCCATATAATTTAATTTTCTGCTTCAGTAGAGGTGCACCGCTACCTGGTAGGCTTGGAGGTTTGTGTGTTTGTTTGTTTTGACTGTGTTTAAGAATAAAATTAAATATATTTAATCTGAATCATTTATCCTTTTGTTTTTCTTCTATGATCAAAAACAGGAACTGCACATGTAATGCAAGGGACAGTCCATTTCTAGTCTCATTTCTAACCTATGACATTTCCCCAATTACTGCTTCAATTAAATATGGTGTACGCAAGCTGGGCATTCAAATAAATGGAATATAATGAAATGCTGGGTTACTCATTATGCTAACCTCATTAGAATGGATTAATGTAGTGATAAATAGATTGAGCTGTCTTTAACTGATGACAAACTAAAAATGGAGCACTAAAGAACTTCCACCATTAATCTAAATAATAAACCAATTTCCATTTTCCAATGACTTTAATGTGATATGAACACTGTATCTTGCTTTCTGCTAAAACAAACCGTATTTCTCTTAACTAACCTTAAATTCAATCATATGTTTTCTTATTTTCAGGTGAATGCAGCTATGTTTATCTTTTACCTAATCCTTAGTCTCCTTGATGTCCTGTGTAAACTACATACGAGTCCATTCTCTAAAACGGAGTAGTGTGATGGAGAAGATTTTTATCCACAGCCTCACTCATAGACAGAAGAGAAACCTATAATTCTGATCAACAAGGACTAGGAAAGGGAAAAGGCTCCTGCAATTAAGAGACAAGGAGAATTCATTATGAAATCCATGTATGTTCTTCTAAGTGCAGTGATAAATGCCTCAGTTCAACAATAATACATACACTAAAACATTGGCTGGCACTAACAATAAGACAGATGGAGTTCTGATATGGAACCAGGGTAGCAGACTGCTACAGGCAGATCACAAAGGCAGGACCTTTTCTTTGAGGTAAATTCCCCAAGTACGTACCTTTTAATATGGAATACATTTGACCATCAATGGTCAATGGGTTACTCCCATTGCATCTTCTTGCACAGCATCAGTAGTTTTGGTCTTCACTGTTTATTTACTAATTTTTATACATTTTCCTGTGTCTAGTTCTATAAAGATCTTTTCCTGTTTTTTAGTGTGAGATGGCTAAGTGCCTCAAAGCAAATAATGAAATAAATATCTATTGCATGTGATTAAAAAGCTTGTTTGGAAGAAGTTCAGAAGATTTGTAGAAGTGGGGTAACCCTTATATATAACTAAATAATTACTAATCACCAGTGAAGTTGCAATGTAAGGATATAAAGATGTTCTTTTCTCCTCAAACTTATGTAGATGAGCTTGGTGCTATGACAACTCCCCTGCTTGTACAAGGCTTGTCTTCACATTTTGAGCTGGCCCCAAGATGCCACTTGCAGCACTCCAAGTGGGCAGGGTCAGATGTCCTAATTATTAATTCCATTAAATCCTATCAAGTTCATTCAAGAGAACTGGATCCTTGCCAGTAATGCAATCTGCCACTTCAGTCCCATAAGTTTCTAAAGTAAAAGCAGACTTGGACTAAATCTCCATCATCAATCAAAAGACATTATTTTTTATTTTGAAATCATTGTAACTCTTAAATTTAATAGTCAAATCTGGGACTATGACATTTGAATCAGGAGTAAGCAGGCTGAGAACACAATTGATTCTGTCACTACCTGCCTGAACCAAAGAAATCCAAACACCTTCATAGGTTAAAAGTTTTATTTAAAGATTTCTGACGTATGAATTGGGGGGAAAAAGGGATAGCAGGAAAAAAAAAGTCTACTTTAATTAAATGTTTTTATTAAACTCTATAAGTTACAAATTGGAAAAAAACATATAGCCAAGGTGTACCTACTTTACTGAAATGACAGAAATCCTCCTTTTAAGAATTGTGCATGCAAATCTCAGAGTTGAGATGTCAAATTTCTACATAAAAGTAAACAGTCTTAAATTCACTGCAAAGACTAAACCATTCAATATCAATTTGCAGAATTGGAACACTGGAAAATAATTAAATGGCCGACAATGTAAATTTAATCAGTGTCAGTTAAGTGGAAAAGAAGTCTTCAACGTCCAGTTGGATATGGTGTCTGACCCACAAGGATTTAATTTTAGTCATGATTAAGGCTGACTTGAGAAATCTGAATATAGCTGCAGGCAATAATGTTTTTCTGTTTGGTAAATTTCAGAGAGATTTAGGGGTTTTACCAGGACCATAAAAACCAAACCCAAGTTCAAAACAATCCACAAATTCTTCACCCATGGTGCTGGTTGCAGAGGAAGCTACAGGTTCATTAAGGTGCCTAAACAAGAATAAGTTTACCCTGTCTTATCAGCAGAGATAGAACTCCTGCTGGAGTCAGTGTGAAGAATTATACCCTTGTTTTCCCCAATGATAAAAAACAGCGATGGAATTAGAGCATGGTTAATAGTTCTATTAGCCTTGCATTTGTTATTTGTATAAAACTAATGAAAGCAAAATCTGCATGGCTTCAGATGCCAGGAAATAACCATTTTTGTAGCTGGACACATTTTTTTGATGTCTGAACATTTCCATGAAGCCTGTGCACCAAATCTGAGCTTCTGAGGGCATGATGCACTTGCTCTTTTATGCCAGATCTGATTTTAAGCCTCCATAAAAGTGCTACCACATACTTCATGGAACAGCAAAGTCCATTAGCAACAGCAACTAAAAGAGCTAAGTGCTATTTATATCTGACTTCTGTCCCCCATCGATAAGATAGTTGCCAGAAAACAGCAAGCGTAGTCTAAATACAAGTGTTATGGCTATATATGTGTATGGCATTTGTAAAGGATTTTACTGTTATGATGTTTCTAAACCACAATTACAGTAACTCATGATTCCATATTGCAGTAAAGGAGATAGTTTTCTGGCTTCAGGTAGTATATTACTTGTAGGATTAGGAGGGTGTTGAAGGGGAGAAGGAAAAAATACCTAACTCTATATATCCATAAAGAAGAAGTTTTCCTTTTTATCCACTGATAAAAAGTGACCACAAATTAGAGCAGAAACTCATTGCTGATAAACAAAAAATGCTCTTAGCTGACACTGAGAAATTCTATATATAAAGACAAGACCTGAAAGTTTGTTGCTTTTAATTATCAGTCTGCTTTCCTGTATTATTTTGGAGGACAGGAGTAGTTCTGTTTATTCTTTGTGATTAAGTAATCTTGATAGTACTGCATGACCATAGAATGCTGATATATCAACAAAGTAAAAATTCTAAGCCAGCCTCTAATAATCTGACCACAGAGCTCCAGAGATCAGGGTCTGGATGTTTTTTCCTCATCCTTTCTAAAAGATCCCATGTAAAACCTAAAATGTATCTTTCTCTGAATCCTTGTTTTCTATTATTAAAATTTTATTTAGTCAGACTGAATAATTCTAATCATGATGAATCCCTGAAAACAAGTTATCAAATGGTCATCTGCCCCTGTAGGGAAAAACAGGATGTCACATTCAAGAGCCACAGAAATAAATACTGCAACTGTACTTCTCTGACTACAGCAATTGTAATCAAGAGGTAAATTTTCACTTCTGTTTGAATTATAGATTCAGAGAGGTTGGAAAAGACCTGCAAGGTCAGTCGAGTCCATTGTTCGAATTTTTGAGCAACACCACTATGTCAATTAAATCATGGCACTAAGGGCCATGCCAAGTCATTTCTTGATCCCCTCTAGGGATCTGATACTTCCCTGGCCAGCCTGTTTCAATGCTTAACCACCGTTTCAGTGAAGGAATTCTTCCTTATATCCAGTCTAAACCTCCCTGGCACAAGAGAATGCAGATATAAAACACACATATAACAACAGATGACTTACAGAAGAACACAGAAGCACAACAGCCCCTCTCCTACCAAACGCAATAGAACTCGGACTGCTGCTCCAAATTTTATTCATTTGTAAGCTCACTCCCTAACATGAAACAGGGTTTGTGACTGTGCCTAATGGAGCACTTACACACACAGCTAGTGACACCATTCTCAGCAAAAACTCCTAATTCCATTAGTCAGTAATAACTCACAGAAGGAAAAACTGGCATTCCTTAAATTACTAACTATACTTTAGGAAATTACACTATAATAAACAAACACATTAATATCTATCAGACTTGCTTCCACAATTCTCATTCTTACAACTGTTGCTCAACTCAACCAAGGAACCTCAAGGTCATACAAAAAAAATCTGTAAAATCTACACATTCCTTTCTCAGAGGTCATACACTCTGACAAAGAAATTGAAACTCCTCTCTAATTTATCCATTATTAAAACCAGAAAGTCAATTAAATTAGAACTAGCAGAAATTTCTCATTTGAAATTCCCCTTTTTTGACTTTTTTTTTCTCAAATTCTCTATAGACTAACACCATTTTGTAGGAATCCTGCTATTTGCAGAAATTTAAGTAGCCCAGAGATACTCCTACTTCATAACTTTGCTTTAGCCCTTTCCTGCAGTGCTTCTGAACAGCCAAAGTAGTACATTTTGTAGTTATGTATCAGAAAAATGTGACCTTTAAAATGCCCTCGTTCTCATAGAATCTGACTTCAGAGCCAGGTGACAGACTACCCTCCTGGGAATATGAAAACCTCAAGACAAAGGCTGGTACATATGATGCCTGGAAGGCTGACCTGAAACAGAGACTGGAGAGAGCTAGAGAATAAAGTAGGTATTTACTGAAAGGCCTTCAGGATCCGCCTTGGGCAGGACAGGAGCCCGGCCAAGGCTGCACCCCGAGTCCACTACAAAATGCCACACACGAAAGGCTGACCTGTCACGAGGTCCTACATTTTTATCAGTTTTGTCTATTTGCATATTGGGGTTTAATTGTCCAGTTACAGCTTCAGGCTGTGAGGTCTCATCTTTCTTGTTCCTCCCTTCAGTCCACTGTTGCTTATGCTTTGGGCCTGGAAGTTGTCCTTGGTTCTCAGCAGAAAAGGGATTTGTTTTGTCTACCTACCCTGTGAAGAGCGCTTACTAGCACTTACTATGAGGCTCAGAACTACATCCTTAGGTAACACAGAATCTGCAAGCTAAAGCTTAGCTCATCACATACAGAGTAGAAATTTGAAAAGAGAATTAAAATAAATGTTGCTATGATGGATTATGTGGTCTTCACTCACACGCCTTTAAAAAAAAAACTCTAAATGCCAGTATTTTTTAGAAGCTAGGATAAATGTGGAACATTTTTTTAAGCACCTGATTCTATTTAGCACTGCATTAAAATCAAAATACAAAATCAGAATAGACAGTCATGCTTCACTAAAATGTACATATTTCATATTCATATGTTTCCTTGAAAACAGAAAAGACATTTAAAGACATTGAAAACTAAAAGATGGTTAATTTAATTACATCTGAATTATTTTGAAGTAAAATCTTTACACTTAAATGGATTCATTTAGGCTAACCAAGGTGGGGGGGATTGTCAGAGACTGCTTAAGAAGTGGTTAAAGCTAGTTAGAACAAACTTGTGTGACTTCAGAGATAAAAACATTGTACAAAGTGCATAACTTTGTGTAAATGGGATTGATTAAATCCCCCTCAAGTAGCTGTAGACCAGTAATTTTCCCTTGGAAGACTCTACTTAAGGACAAAACAGTCATCAAAACTGCTTTCAACTGTGCACAGCCCCAGCCCTAGTATTCTGAAAGAGAGAGACTGAAAGAAACCAAGGTAATAGCATTGACATTTCCCTGTTCCAGTGCTGCTTGGAGCATTGTTTGGGTCTTTCACTGATTTTCAGACTTCAAAGGAGCCACACCTCACTACAGGTGCAACTTATCCTTTGTAACTCTTCCTGTTACAAAGGAAAAGTAACTCCTGTTAGGAGGAAACACTTCACAGAGCTTGCTGTCTGTACAGTGAACTGCCCACCACCATCTGCACCTTGGACAGCCAAGTGTTGACATTCCTGACACCTAATCTGAGCCTCTATGGTAAACAGCTATCCATAGTCCTGTTATTAAAAATAGATATCCACTTAACTTTCTGCCATTTGGATAGCCAAATAAATTTTTCAGCCTGGGGAAACAAGTGTTCCAATATGACCTTGTCATAGATTGATGGGTAGAAAATACTCAGGATAGTATTTTCTGCTTCTGGAAACAGATTTTTTTACCGTGACACTATGCTAAGACACAATGTCATTTTTAGGAAAGCAGAAATGTTCCCAATTAATCATTGATGATAAGAGCACATAAATTATTATTTGGACAGCTTGACTCCTGACCTCATTAGGTAGGTACCACGCAGAAATTGCACTACTTCTGCATAAATATTTGCATGAGTTTTTGCAACCCTTTCCTAATTCTGGCTGATGAGAAAGTTATGTTTATAGCCCTTCTGTTGTTTTCCTGCTTTCCAAACTGCATATTCCCTATATCATAGCTGTGGTATCTGTTTAGTCTTAAAATTGCACAGGGTTTTTTACGTGCTCACTGATGAATACTGTCATGAATCACCAGATCTCAGCTTCTTGAGAACTTTCTACTAAAATATTGGAATAACTAAAACTAATGTTTTTGAAATTCTTGCTAAGTGAAACCAACATAAAAATACTGAGCATTTTGAGGTCACAAATCTAAAACTATCTATAATTAAAAATCCACAGCTAATAAATTGAAACTATTCATCACCACACCTTTCTAGATACTTGGGAAAATAAAAATCTGCCATGTTCTTAATGCTGCTATTGTCCCTAATGTGAAAGTAATTAATATTTGTATCCATCTTCATCCTCAGAGAGCAGTTGGGTAAGCTGAAAGACCCACACTTGTTGCTGGCAATGTGACACAAACCAGACCTGCCAGAGTGGCAACTGAAATAGAGACGGGAATGATCGAGTCAGCCCGGAAAATAAGTTTAATAATAGCCTGAGATGGGGCCACTTCAAAAGACCCCATGATGAGGCAGGCAACAATATATAGATTCTATCCCAGATAGTGACCCAATGGATGGTTACATTACCTTATATGTAAAACGTTGTTAGCCATTCATATGCAAGAACCCAGGACATAACTTTATATGGTGCAACTTCATTAACATAACTATACCCATAATTCCTGTTCTTCTCTCCATGACCTAACAAGATATTTCCCTTCCTAGCATCCCCTTTGCCATGGCCTCAGATTAATGCTGATTTCACTGCTGATCAGGGCCAACTCACTGTCAGTCCCTGCCAGTCCAACTCCCACATGCACTGGCACCGATTTAGGAGTATCTGCTCTGCCTCCCAAATGTATTAATACATTTCTACTTTCACACATTTCATAACCAAACAGTAGGTTCAGTTAAAAGCCCTCCAGGCTCTTCAGCCTTGTTTCTAGGTAACTTTTAAAAAAAGGAAAAGTACTACAGTGTGACAATAATGTCAATGAAAGTAAATTAATGCATTACAGCCATATATATGAGTCAGGAGTAAATGTGTTGTTTACAAAGGTTTGAGGTCACTGTTTGCCTATACAACCCCAAATGCTAAAGAAGAAGTGTACTGGGGCACAGATGTACTGCAAAAATTATTTATAATTAAAGGAATTTATTCAATGACCCTCAGACTTTATTTCAAATATTCAGTTTGTACTTGGAGTAGCTGGCCTTAAAGCCCTTTCATTCCATCCCCTTACAACACAACTGCTTAAATAAAATTGGTTCAATCTGTATACACTCTTGCATTTATGCTGGACTTCTGAAACAACCATTAAAGGAAATTAATTCTGCTCTTCCTGAGGCTGAGAAAAATCATATAAACACATATTAACTAAGTTGAGGAAAAACATTTTCAGATGGTTCTTAAGCAAAAGCAGAACACTGAACATGCCCATTCTCTATGCCAAGACAGTAATCAAGGACTAACTCACCAGATTTACACCTGATGTGAAGGATAGTTTTCCATAAATTAGAAGGAAAAAAAAATTAAGAAAATGAAAAAATCCCTGCAGCTGTAAAAAAGGAGAAGTAAATCCAGAGTTTTTTTCCTTTTTTTGAGTTCTAGCCTAACCAAACAGCTGCCAGAATCAATCTTTTGGAATACTTGGTTGTAGAAACTTGATTATGCACCTTTCAAATAAAGCAATATATTTTATCCAAGCACTGATGCTTTTGTGTACACACCAAGATGGAAATGAAGATGCTGAAGAGAGGTTGGTGGCAGAAGAAACAGAAAAACTGTTTTCCAGCTATTTATAGTCAGATAGTTCTGCTGGAAGTGACCAGAGGTGCATCATTTTCTTACCTGTATCTGGACATATGTCAGTAAAGAGTGAGTCTGGACATGTAATTCTTGTTGTTTTGAATGGGGGACAGTGAACCAAGTCACCTTGAAAGGTTGTTGGTTTTTATTTTATATATATATATGTATATATCTTAAAATTGTAAAATCTAGCTTAGGCTTGTAAAATCTAGCTACCAATCCTCACAAAGTCATAACATCAACGATAAAATTTAACTTTTCTTTCTAAGGAGTTCATTGCTCTCACTTTTTAGGATGCCAAATATTTTAGGAGTTCAGAAAGATAAGCTTATCACCGGGCCACTTCTTAAAGTGGGTTTGTTTAATCAAACCTAATTTCAAAGACACCTTTTATTTTATTTTAGTTATACTTTTGCATAATTTCTTTGAGAGAGCTAATTTTTAACATCTAATTTACTGAGTAACACTCAAGATGCTGCATTTAATCCTCCTCATTTTTAATATATTTTATTATCCTTTATTCCTCACCATCAAATCTTTTTCAGAAGATGAGAGAACAGTAAGTTTTCTTTTTTCTTTTTCTTTTTAACATATTGTAAAATGAAACATTTGCAATAAAAAGGACATTTTATATTAGCAGTGGTTTTCAGAGTATATATTCAGCACCATCTCCTTTTTATTTTTTTTTTAATGTAAAGAAAAGTCCTGAAAGCCCATAATCATAAATCATCTATATTCCACACAGACCAGATTTATCACTTTGATTCCAGGCTCAAAGAAGAAACCCAAAAGAGAAGTGAGAGTATGGCTTCCATTCTCTCTTGTAACTGTTTGATGGGGTTTTTTTGTTTGTTTACTTTAATAAAATATTACTCATTCACAAATTCATAAATTTCCAATTAATGTATGAATATGATTCAGCCAAGAAACTTACAGACTGAACTATGCTTCATGATAATAACCGCAGATTACACAGCAATTCTTGACAACTGACAGGATGTTGTCAAAAATGTAAATACAGAAGTGAACTATTTCGCTGACCAAGTGACCTTCTGTGTTGGAGTGACTACATCAGTAAGAGGAGAGGTACAGATGGCATCTATCTGGAGCTCTGTAATGACGGTAGCTCCCCACAACATCCTTACCTCTGAATCTGAGAAATATGGGTTTGATGGGTGTACTGATGGACGTGTAAGGAATTGGCAGGAAGAGCAAGTGCAGAGTTACAATCAATGGCTCGATGTCCCAGTGGAAGCCATGAGCTTTGTCCCTCAAGGGTCACTACTGGAATTATCCGTCGTTACACTAGTCCTTGGTGCTACCAAACTATGTATCTCTAGCCATCGCCACCATCATGATTGCCAGTATTTTGAATCAGTATCTGAATCCATAATGTAGGCTTTTGTCTCAGCTTTCTTGGGAGGCCAAAGCTTCATCCTCCTACCTAAACCCGTTAGGGTTCATATAATTTTTAACCTGAGGGGCCCAAAGAAACTTTTCAGCTCTTTTTTGTTTAAATATATCAAAAACTATGCTCCTGCATAAGAAAACTCTATTTTGCTTCCTATTTTGTCTCTTGTTATCTTGGCCTTGAAGGATAGCACATTTAATAACTTTAAAGCAGCAGGATATCAGAAATAGCAGCATTAGAAATATTCAAATTACACATTTGATATGCAATTCTTCACTTCCCATCAAATGTTTTCAAGCTTTTGTTGCCTACTTCAGCAAACAGGGTTATTCTAGTCACATTTTAAGGTGTTTTCTTTGATGTGCAAATAAACGAAAAAGTTCAGATAAGAAAATCCAATATATTTTGTGTACTCCACGTCAGCAAATCAAATAGATGAAGTGAGCTTATTTTGTACCAAAAGCAGAAAATGTCAGAAGGCATATTTAAAATTAAATATAGTAATTTCAGGAAAATGTGTGTTAATACGCTATTATAATAACAAGAGGAGACCACAGATGAAAGGGTAGAAATAAATTTAAACTATCTCTGCTAGTTATAACCAAACACAGCACAGAAAAGCAATATACTTTTTATAGGTGCAGAACTGCTAGCTGTACTTTAAGCAATCTCATGTTTTTCTTGAGATTTTAGGTATGAAAATAATGAAGCAATTCTGTCTTACTCACAATGTCTACAAAGAAATCATGTCTACTTACAATGATTAATTAATAGAAGACTTACACTTAACACAACCTAAATTAACATAAAAATAAAAATTTCTGACCTATAAAAGTTACTTTCCTTGTCTACAGTTTATCTATTCGGCTGGGCTACATTTAAGTTACAGAAAATATTTACAGTTGTTCTTGGTTCCTAACAAGGTCACAGAATTGCTGTGGAGATGAAGAATTGCCAAAAACCAGGTGGGTAAACCATAGCAACAGGCATGCCTGAACCATGTGATCCTGCAGGCCAGAGCGTCCTAGAAAGTTACTGTTTTATTTGTTTAAGCAGGTCTGCGAAATGAACATTTTAAAAACAGAAGTCTCAGCATCACGCGTAATGTTTTCCCTTATAACCTTTTCAGGTTGCAGGACTGAGCTTAGCTTGGAGCCTTTAGTATTCTAGAGAAGGCCTTACAGTCCCTGTAAAGCCATCCATCCAAATCCTGAGCAGAACTGGGCATCATGTTCTGGTGTTTCTCCAATCCACCCTCTTAATGGAGTCCACATCATGAACCACCTTTTACTTTTTTCTTTTCTCTTTTGACACTGGTGATAAGAAGCAGCACAACTACACAGAAAGTTGAAACACCCACATGTCCTGCAGCTGTGTGTGCTCACACTCCCAGAAAAGGTGCATGTTTGGAACCCACACCACTTGGGAAAAGGGGGTGCCTGGAAATGCAAGGATTAGTCACAAATGGATATTTTGAATACATAAAAATTATTCATGCTTTAGAAGTTTTTAGTATTCTGTTTCATCAGTTGTATTAGTCACATTGATCCCAAATGTGTATTTCACTGATTGCTGGCTAATTATGTATCATTAATAAATCACTAAATTAATTAAACTCTTTTGATCCTGATTTGGTTGAGCTATATTAGCCCGTGACAGGTGCCAGCTCAGCAAATATAGAAGCAATTCCTAGAAATCAGAAATCATGCCAGTAAATTTAATTTTCTCCTTGTGTTCATTTGTATGCAGTCGTAGCTTGAGTGTGCAGCTGCCACAGGAGACCCACTACTTAATTTAGTGTGGCTGGTCTTTCTCCGGTTGTACAGAGTTTCTAAAGGGAAAAAAGCTTTCCTTTTTGGTTCGTAATTATAAAAAGAATGAAATACAACACAGTACAGGATAATTTTAGACTAAATAAGATTAAATAAACCTTTTTTGCAACTGCTCCCGGATTATAATTTACTTGATTTTTCCAACAAGGTGAGACAGAGACTGTCTCTATATTGCATGTCTCTATATTATATGTCTGTGCTCTATATTCTGAATATATAGACCTGCTATATTCTGAATATCAGGTGAAAGGTATCACAGGTACACAGTCAGTGTAAGTCAGAAATCCTGACTATATAAAAAAAAACCCAGATAAACATATTTCCACAAGTGTCTCACACAGGACTTCCATACTGCTACAGTGATGCTGTACACTTCGACTCCTGCACATGTGGAGGTTTATCAGACTCCACTGCCTTGAGCCTTACTTTAATTAAACAGCTGCTCTTTAGAAAAAAATCTGGATTTTTCTCCTCATTGTTGAGATGAGAAAGTGATGAAAAAACTTGTATAAGGGGAAATTGATATTCATCCATTGGATTTATATTTTTGTAAAATTTCATATGAGCTCATAATTCATATTTCAATTTTACATATATTCTATGTAGAATGTTTATTTGTGACATTTAGGAACAGTAACAGAAACATGAATTTCCCAGAAAACATTAGGTCTGTGTCTAAATTCCTTCAGGCATAGAATCAACTTGTTAAAGATGTAAAAACTGACATCTGTCTCACAAAGCTGCATGGAGGACCCTGAAGATAAAACATCCTAAATAGTGCTCAGGAAAAATGTTTGTTCACAGGATTACTGATCTGAATTTCCAGAAGTTACCCTTAGATGGCAGTTAATCAAAACTTTTATGAAAAGGGGGGGGAAAGCATGGAAAAGAAAGCTCGAATCTAACTGCAAAAAATGCAGTTTAAGCTTTTTTAAAACTAAATCCAAATTGCTTCCCAAAATAAAGTATGTTAAAAGCTGTCCATGAAAATCAGTCAAAATATGACAAAGATTTTATGCCATCAACTGGTTTTAATGACTTATCTTCTTTTCATCCCTTAGGCTGAAATTGCATTTTCTAACTCTCCTAGATTTCCTGAGGGGTTGTTTTATATAATGGTCCTTATAGTGCTCATTTAGTTCTTCCAGAGCTTCCACCTTAGAGAAGAAAAATGCCAGAAAAATGCTACAGGCTTGCTAGTTTTTCTCTAGACTTGAATCTGTGGTACTTCAAAGTCACCAGGCATGTTTATATTGCTCTTGGCAAACAGCAGTGATCCAGAGCGTGGTATGATCTAGCAGCTTCCAGAGGTTCAGTACTTAGAGCTGGATGTATCTCTCTGAGCCTTACTCAGAGGGTCATAAAATATCTTGAGTTGGAAGGGACCTGTATGGATCACCAAAGTCACCCTCCTGGTCCTTCCCAAAAGTCACATCCTGTGCCTGAGGGCATTGTCCAAATGCTTATGGAGCTCTGTCAGCCTTGGTGCTGTGACCACTGCCCCGGGAAGAGTCTTCCAGTGCCCAATCACCCCCTGAGAGAAGAACCTTTTCCTAATATACAACCTAAACCTCCCCTGACACAGCTTCAGGTCATTCCCTCAGGTCCTGCCACTGTATTGAGATTAACATTTCTCCCCAGAATTTTGGTATGGAACAACATTAACTTAATCTATTCATAGACCAATTTGTAATGACCACATGACAGTTAAAAGGAAATTTTAAGGTGCTTTAAATACTTCAAAATCAGAGACATAGGGTCTGTCAGGACTACACATGACAAAAACATAGAAGACACACTCAGAAAAGTTCTGGACATAAGAAGAAAAGTTGTGCTTTACTCCAGTTCAAGATTCCCAAAGCAGTCATTGAGGCAGACAGAGTAGAGGAACTAAATCAATTTCCAGTCCTTTCATAAGGAAAATAAATTATTAAATCAAAAGAATAAAATAGATATGGAATAACAGCACTCACACAGGAGCTCTGAAAGAACTCATGTGGCAGTTATAGGAACACAGACTAAGGTGTGTAAGCTGTTGCTATGCCAGGACACTGCCAGGCTTGCCAGGGTAACCCTTCTCTACCAAAAGAGATTTCCAGGGGATTCCAGGAACTGCTGGCTGATGAGTCTGATTTTCATCTCAAGATGAATATTGAAATGGAGAGTCTACAGGAAAAAAAAAGTCACTGAGCCTGAACATAAACAGCCTGCTTGGAAGGGGACCATGTGATTTTCTGTGAAGAAAAATCCTGGCCCAGCAGCCTACCAGAGTTTTTGAAGGGGATCAATAACCACATCCAGCAGACATAACTTATCTGAATTTTCAAGACATTTTTAACAAGGTTTCCCAAAACAAATTGCTACAGAAACTGAACTACCTTATGACTGGGAATGTTTTCACAAAATACAAAGCTAATTAAGATAGAGAAAAAGAAAAGGAAGAGCTTGATGTTCCCTTTTCAGAACAGAAGAGCCAGTCCTGGGGCCCTCCAGGCATCAGTGCTGTGATTGACTCATTTTATTCACCTTTCTTGACAGAAAAGGAAGTGCACTGTCAGATCTCCAAGTCTGCTGACAATACTAAGCTTTTCCAGTTAGACAGATGCCACAACAGTGGTGAGTATCTCACTAAGCTGAGAGTGTGAGCATCAGATGGCAGAAGAGCTTCAGGGTAAACAGGTGCAAGTTTGTAAACAAAAGGCAAAAATGATCTGAAGCAAGCTGAACTCTGAACTAGCAAAAAGCTCTGGATACTGCAGTCACCACCACCAGTACCCTGAATTCTTTTGGTCAGGGTATAGTGGCAGGAAAAAAAGCCAACAACCCTTTGAGCATCACTAGAAAGAATACAGGGAAAACAAAACCACAGGAGGCCACATTGCAAGCATTTCTGATATCCATGTCAAAATGCAGCTTGAGCAGCTGCCTCATGAAGAAAAGCTAGAAAGGTCTGGAATCTTTCCTTTCAAAGACCACAAAGCTGAAGGGGATATGATAATTTCTCAGAATCATGAAGATGCTGCAGAATGCAAATGCAATATTGTTACAACCAAGTTCTTCAAGACTGGAAGCAAAGGGTATTTAATCCCAGATTTAAGAAATATTACAAAGCAGGCCTTGAACTTCTGAGACTTTCTTCTGTCAGGTTGCTAAATTAGGCTCTGACAGAGATTTTAAAAGGAGTTTGGACAAATTCAGGTACAATAGATTCATTAATGGATATTAATGACAAGTTTCTTCTAGAAGGCCTGGCTTTGCTGTTTTTAGATAAGGAACAGTGATTTGAGTAATCTAACCTGGCACTAAACATTAAGTTACTACTCAAAACCCCAAAAAGCATTTCTAGGTATGAGACCAAGTAGCTTGATTGCTACTTGAAAATGCCTGTTCAGCAGTCTTGAACAGGTAGAAAAATCAAATGATTTATAGGATTCTTACCGCTTGGGACTAAATGGGAAGAAAAAACCCAGGAAAAAAAACTCAAACTACTTTATAACAAAACCGGGCCAATCCATATAAGAGAATAAATATAGCTTCTTCAAACTGTTTGTGGGCATGTGTGAAGCTGACAAAATTTTGACACATGCTCCTTTCAGCATGGTAAACACATCCCACTTCTCTGCAAAATGCTAGCACTTGTTGCATGGTTGGTTTTAGTGTGTTTTTTGATTTTTTTTTTTGGTTATTGTTGTTGGGGTTTTTTATATTTTTATTTTATAGTGGCAATACTTTAATAAATTTAATAGTTCATATTGCTCTTTCTCATATGCTACCACTTTACTGAAGACGTGTATGCTTGATGTTCTCATGTTTTTCCTATTTGTTTGTCAAAGACCCATTAGTCTAGTCCTGAACCCAGGCTGTTGTTAAACCTCTGTTTAGTTACTTCACTAAGTGACATGCCTAAAAATATTTGTCCCATGGGAATGAAAACAGCAAAACTAAATGTAGTCTGAAAAGCAAGTCTGTATGGCAAGAAATGAAAAAATAATCAGGCAGTTGATAATAATGGGAGTAACTGTCACCACTCTTGACCACTTAAACCATCCTTAAACACCTTTCAATGATATAATTTTTCAAATTCTCTTAGTATATTAAATTACCAAAGAGATCTTAAGTGACAATGACACTAACAAAGGTTCTTTAGAGTGAAATTACCTATTCAACTATAATCTAACTACTGATCTACATGAAAATTAATGCTTTCCTTTCAAGTCATTCACCTGTGGCTTCCTGTCCTTTTGCACAGACATTTTACTTCTGAACTGCTAAGGTTAATCAGCTTTTCTTTGATACTTTCCCAGAAGCTCTTTCTTTTTTCACTGACTAGAAAATGTATGAGCCCTAATAAAGAAAGCCATTTATTTCCTTTCATTAGCAGGAGTTAAAAAACAATACACAATTATTATCTGTGGTCAGCATTAAATGAAAACTTGTGTCAGTGATGAAGATCACCAATACTTCTTTATGGCTTGTGAGTAATCAGCTCTCAAAAGCAAGCAAGAAAACCCAGCAAAGTTTCTTTAGGATACAATATGCATCACACCAATAAAATAGTGCTATATGAAGATTTTTGGATCCATACATAATGTCATCTGCCTACTTTCATTTTTTTTTTAATCTCTTGGTTTTCTTTATGGGTATAAGTTCATCAGAAAAGGTCAGATATGTAAAGCATGAGGAAAATACAGAGGTCACCATCCAGGTGCTTTTGAAAATTCTTGCATGTCCAGCTAAACAAGATGTCATTAAGTCAGTTGAACATCCTTAACTGTCCCAGTCTAAGGGACAACTGCTGTAAAGTTCCAGTGAAGCATCTGCCACAACAGTCTTCAGCAAATAAAACTGAGATGGACATAAGATGATGACAGAAGTGTCCAATACCATTGTGAAATATTTTCTGACTCAACATCAAGAACAGGAAGACTAAGAACGGGCTATTCCTGTTAATGCCTATGTATATGGGATTTTTGCAGTGAAAAATTTGGTTCAAATAGTGCCTTGGAAACCAAGTATGAATCTCTGAGACCATTACCACAGGGTGTAGGATTTAGCCAAAACAATAATTAAAGCCCTTCAGAAAGCAGAAGGCTAACACATCTCTGGCCACATATGTAAAGTATGTTTATTCACAGTGTTTTTTTCATATCATCTCCATTTTCCATTCAGAGAAGGCCTAAGAGAAATGCTAATTAGCAGCATGCAATGGCTTATAAACCACAAGAAATAAGGAAATTTAATTCTAATTATTTTTAAGTACAACATTACTATTATCTGCAAATAATTAAAAATGCAACCCTCAATGGGATGAAAGATTTGGTGTTATATTTTTTATATGAAATGTTTCTAGTGTCTCCAAAACTGCATTTAGCCATTGTCAAAAAAGCAAATATGCCGCGATATAAGCATAGAATGAAGGAAACAGGAGGATTTAGCTTTTTTTTTGCCATATGTGTGCCTTTCTCCTGTTTTTCTCTCTCTTCCAGCATTAGGAAATGCTACAAATGAAGTCAAAACAATGTATGTCACAAGAGATGAGAGATTCAGCTGTCTCCGACGATGCATCTGACAGCCCTTATTACTGCAGAAAAGGACATGGAGCTAGGCAATGAAATCTCACAAGGGACTCCAATGGTGGAGAAAACTTTTCACACTTTGAACTGTAACTCCATGTGAGAAAAAGTTAAAAGTCCAAGATGCAAGTTTTCTAAAACTTTCACTTTTCAATGTTCTTCCATAATTAAAGATCACTTAAGGGAACTGAGTTTCAGTACCTGACGGAAAGTTTTGACATAGAAATTACATAGATAAGACACATTGTTCAAAGACATATTTTATTCAGACCTGTCATGTTCTTTCCTGGTGCAAAGAAAACTAGCACACAGGTAACCAAAATTAGGCTTTCAGAAACATTTGGGGCTGTGACAAGGGAGGTTTCAGTTGCATATTAGAAAAGGTTCTTCCTAATAGGGTGGTTGGGCACTGGAACAGGCTCCCCAGGGAAGTGGTCACAGCACCAAGCCTGAGAGAGTTTAAGAATTTGAAGTTCAAGAAGTTTGGACAATGCTCTCAAGCACAGAGTGGGGTTCTTGGGGTGTTCTGTGCTGGGCAAGGAGTTGTATATTGATGGATTTTGTGAGTTCCTTCCAACTCTTGATATCCTATGATTCAGTAATTTCAGGAGAAGGAAATAAAATACGACCCAATAATGCATTAATTACTAAGTGCCTACTAAAATACTATTTATGTACTGAGAAACCCTTTTGGTCTTCAGCCACTATTGAACTGTATGTGTATCCTCTGAAATGTGGACAAGCAAATAAAAATCAAATACACAAGCAAAACAAAAATGAAGATTTTATATAAAAGGAAAGGACCAAATTCTTATAACATACTCTCAATTACCCAGTACCCTATTAAGAGAAAAGAACCTTTTAAATCAATTCGGGAAGCTATTTCACCAGCAGAGAGCATTAGAAAAACATTTACTTTCGAAAGAAGGCATTACAGAAAATATTACAAATATCAGTGCAAGTTCTTAACATCAAAAATGAGCTACAGGAATGCTTTAGTCTTCACAGGTCTGAATCCAAGCGCTGGAGCAAGGCTTCAAATTGTCACCATCTGATTGGTGTTTAGTCACACACAGTTTAAGTCTGATGAACATAAACAACAACAAGCAACTTGCTAACATTTCACTCCATGAACACACTCTATATTCAAAACTTACTCTCTGCAGCCATATAACCACCTAAACAGGTTAGCTAAAAAATAAGCATATGTTTAAAGCACACATAAAACATCTCTCGGTGCATCCTCTCATAAATTAAAATGTTGAGATTATCTTGTTTGTGGTCTTGTTATTGTGGTGTTGAATTACACTGAAAGAAATTCTCCATTTTAGAAAATCCAAGCACAAGAAGGGAAGATGCCTTTCTTAAAAAAGCCAAAAAAACCCACAACAAACAAGAAACAAACCTAATCACACTACCACAACACAGACAACTTCTAGAAAAGATTAAATACAACACTTGGAAATCTCAGTGATTTAAACCAGGGAGCTCAGACTGTCACAGTCCAGCTGGTGCCAACCTTGGTTTTAAGCACAGTCCAATGAAGCAGTTACCACTTACAGCTTAAGTAGAAATGTGTTGTTATGAATACACAATTTAGCAGGAACTGCTGAACCTGAAGTCAGATTCGTCTCTAAGTTCTCACCTTTTACTTTTACTCACGTATTCTTTCCATGGTAAAGATCTCCATTCTGTTCCACATTATTTCACCAGAAAGAAATCTGTTTGTTTTGTCAAGTTTTCTCTCTCTATATGATTAAGTTCAACATCACTTCATAACAACTCCCATGTAATAGGATACCAGGACCTATTTTTTTACATCTCCACATGTAGATTTACATTTATACATGTAGAAATATAGCATATATTATGTCTTATCCTTATTAAGAGTGGGATATAGGTGTTACCTTACTGCAGTAAGCACATACATGGTTTGTATGTTCCATATTACCAGACCGATGGTGAAAGAACCTTTTCCATCTGGAGCAGCTTCAGGTAAAAAACTTTATCTTTCACTATTTCCTAATAATATTTTGGCAAGCTGCAGCAAAACTCTCAATGCATTTGACTTCTCTTGATGAATGAAAATCTTAAGCCAACTACCATGTTGAAGCACAATTGCTTAAAATAGCTAAGAAACCACTTTGGCAACAGGGAAAAAAGAAAAAAGAGAAAGATAAAAAAAAAGACAAAAGTAATTCTGATTTTTACCTGAAAGTGCACTTCATGATGAAGTCTGTCATGCTTCAAGTGTTGAGTTTTGGTGAGTTTTTTGACAGCACTTTAGTGATGACACAATCTGACAAATATAGACTGTTCCACTGCTGCTAGTAATTTTTAGCAATCAGCCTTTTATATAAAAAGTAGGTCAGGCTAACCCATCACATTTTGCGAGGAGATTTTTGGAGGAAAGGTATAGAAAACCAGTGTGAAATTGCACATCAGTATATTCTATAATTCAGTCATATTAGTTGTGTACAACCAACAGAACAATCTTGGATGGAAAAAGGCCGAACTGTATTTAAAATACAATCAGATGGAAGAAAGAAACCCTATGCAATTTTAAACCTGTTACCAATTTTTCTAGAAAATTTCACTGAATAAGAGACTAACCACAAGTTGCAGAGTGACACATAAACTCACATACTGAATACAGATTAATCTTTAAAATAGTTCTGTCCTTGGAAAGCTTAATGACCAATTTCAAACAAATTTAGTCAGAAAATTGTCAGGTGAAAAGAGAACATAATTTTACTTTTAGCTTACAAAAATGGCATGTTTGCACCATGTAGCATTATAGTAAGCATTAGTGTCTACAATGCCATACTGTTCTTTAGATATATTTATATTTACTTATTCCTGATAGATGTACATTAAAAGAATGTGATAGTCAAAGCATCATCCAGCATTTGATGACAAAAAAGCTAATAATAGAATCATAGAATGGTTTGGACTGAAAGCAACCATCAAGCTCATTCCATTCCACACCCTCCTGCCATGGGTGGGGACAGCTTCCACTAGACCAGGCTGCTTAAATTCCCATCCAGCCTGGTCTTGAACACTTCCAGGGATGGGGCATCCTCAGCTTCTCCGAGCATTGGCCTCTCCACCCTCACAGGGAAGATTTTTTTCCTAATATCTAATCTAAACCCATTCTTAGTTTGAAACCATTCCCTCAACACTGCCATTTGGAGACTGAGGAAAGCAGACATAGTGAATGCACATTTAGGATGAAAAGAAAATCTCACACCAGCCCAACAAAATAATTTTTCTGCTTTCTGAAAATTTCAAGTGTCTGTATGTATATGAACAAATAAAAACGGCACAATACATAATGCTATTTCAATTTATATTCATTATCTTATTTTCAGTGAAATTTCACTCATACCTGTGTTCAAGGACGAGCACTGACATTTGCATGGCCATATTTCTTTACTTCAGCACACAAATCTCATCAGAAAAAAGTCTAGTTTTTTTTAGTATTAAGTACCAAAGTAGTTTTTTACCCCCAAAAAATGAACTACTTTTCCAGATTTTTCTAATCCAAGTAAATATATGGAAACAATTACAATAAGGTTTTTAATAGTTCTCTTGATATACTTTCCTTGCTCTGAACCTTGGGAGTGTGTTCTGGTGTAGTGTCCACCATCTACATAAATGTACTCTTCAGCTCTTTATCAACATTAAAAATATTTTAGAGACAATTACACTTGCATAAGTCTTCTCTATTTATTAAATTAACCATGTGCTATCTTTAATATAATTTTCAAGAAAAATGCCATAAGCTCTTTCCCAGTTTTGAATATGCAACCTGAAATCACAAGGCAAAGCCTGTAGCTCCCATTTTAAATGAAAATAGCTTTAGAAACAATAGATGCAGAATACATGAAACTACTTTTCTTCCTGCAATGAATATTTAGGTCAGAATAAATACAATGAATAAATTAAATGATTATAAAGCACATGGCACTGCCATAACTGTTTTTTTAGTGTGAAATTTTATAAATTGTTATATTTCATTGATGAACATTTTTTTCCTGGAATAGATCTTAGAAGCCTTCTAATCCTTGCCAAATCATCTGTATGACATTATTTTTTTCAGGACATGCACTATGGTTCCTGCATTTTGTGTTCAGTTGTAGGATGAAAGTGAGAAAATAGATTCCTTAAGACACATTCATCCCAAGTAATCTCTGGTATATAGATAATTTTTGGAACTACATGAAAGTAATCAGTCTTCAAGTAATTATTTACGCTTAAATTATGTGACATTAAACCATTGGTAATGCCAGATAGATTCTCTAAAATCTCATTTATCTCAATGCAGTTTGATGTGATGTTTTGGATTTTTCCCCCAGTTCAATTATTTGAATTAGTGGTTGGTTTTAAAAAGCAGAAAGCCTTCTTATTACAAAAAGGAAGACCCTATTTGAATTTTTTTTATATAATTTACACATTTTTTGAAGGTGAATACTCACAATTATGATGTTTCCTCTTTTTCAACTAATGATAAATCTTCCTGAAGAGTGAGGAAAAACTAAGTTTTGAAGTTTAGAATCCAAGTAAAATATACTATCCCCCTATACAGTGTTCCTTTAAGGTTTAAAACTGTGATTAATTCTTTAAATGAGATTAATCTATGGTACAGGGTGTATTTTCTTTCATGTTATCAAGCATGCACTATTTGACGGATAGAAATGTTACCCCTTATGCAATATTCAAGTAATTTTTTTCCTGCCAGGTGCAAGATTCAGCTTTAAGACTTGTTTCTGCCATTTCAAATGTTTAGGGAGAGTGATTTCAGAACTTTTTACAGCCAAAATATTTACTCCAAGAGTATATAATAGTGGAAGCTCTTCTTCAGAAATCAAGATCACATTGTTGTAAATAAATAGGAAAGTTGTCTAGAGGTGGCACCTGATCCACAAACGTTGCTAAAGAAACACCAACTAACATTTACAGGGGTGGAAAAGTTCCCATTGCACACTAGTCTGAAATAAAAAATGCATTACCGGGTTCTTAGTTCTGGAGAAACAACACTAAGTATATTTGGGTACTTCCAGACTCCAGTCGACTTCCCAAGGCCGGTTCAGTTGGCCCTGAAATTTTGATGTAAAACACCCATAAGCTACTGAGATTATGGAATGTGATTCCTGTGAAACTGTTTCAGCCAGTAAATGTGACATTTTAAAATTTTGAAATCATTTTGGATCCATCAAAGCTTTTTTTCTGATTGAAACAGGCATTCAACTATTTAGCTGATATTAATTTCTCATTTCCTGCCCTATCAACTAATTGATCAATGACAAAGTGTTGCATTAGTAGCACTATGATGGGTTATGATTTAGCAATGTTCTTCAGTAGATTATTATTTTTTTCTTTATTTTGAATTAATTTAAGTACAGCTAAAATATTCAGGGTTTACAGATTTGGAAACAAAGTTTTCTCAAATCACTTAATCAAGCTGCCATTTTCAGATTAAGCATTTATCATGACCAATCATCAGGTCATCAGGATTCAGTAATGTAACATTAAGGTTACTAAATACAAATGAAGTATTTAGCTTAACATAAAACCAGATTTTCATCAGACATGTAATTTAGCCAACATTTTAAAGATCAATAAGAATACTAAGAACAAAGACCCGGAATTTGCTTCCATATCCTGAGTGAAAATTCAATGAAAAAATATCTATTTTTACCAATTCCTGAAAACATTATATTGTTTCTCATTATAATGAATTCTGTTACAGGTATTTTTGACATACATACTTCCAGCCACACAGGGGAAGGATGTTATAGTCAAAATCATGTAGTGCACAAGTCAGTTCTACTCCTAGATCTACACCACAATTCTCTGAACAAAAATAACTCAAACCTACTCTATAAACATTCGGAGAAATCATAAATATCAAAGAAAAAAAAAAGAAAGAAAAAAGAAGAAAAGAAAAATCAGATCCTAAAAGACAAAAGTTCCTATTTGGTGTATGCCAACAGTCTCTATATGCTTCACCAGCTGAGGAATATATAGGTTATGCTCTACTTCCCAGGCTGAGATGGAAAAACATTGGTGCTCATTTTAGAAGGTATTTCATTGATTTAAAACCTTACTAGCAGAGCACAGTGTAATAGTTAAATTCTTTGTACTATAAGTCCAGATTTTTTAAATTTGTTCCAAGCATTCTTTTTCCCTTACCTAAGCACTTTCTGTAATAATACAAAGCATCAGGGCACTTATGGAAAGGAAATAAATTCAACATCAACTGAAATACAGCCATGGGAATGTATTATGGATTCATCTTTGGGATATCAATAAAAGTAAATGCTGTCATAACATCTGCTCCGTGTTTTATGTCTCAGCCAGAAGTGGCCCCTCCAACCAAATAAGCAAGTTGAAAGTAAGCATGTATTGTCTGTGCATCTTATTTTCCAACTGTCATCTGCTCTCTTGTTTAAATGGATGTTAACAGGGAAAAAAAATGCTTTGCATTTGTCATTTATTTGACTGAACAGTTTATTATGCCTTGTTTTCACTCTACACTATTGATTAGACAGCTTCCTAGCATCCACAGATCCAAACCCACTGAACATTTTAAAAATGGAAGGTGTCTCTGTAGATCACCCAGTCCAGTCCTCTGCTCAGAGAACACAGCCGTGGGGCAGGGTGTCCAGAACAAGGACCAGGAAGATTGTAAACATGTCCATGGACAAAAATGCCTCTTCGGACAGCCTGTTCAACACCTTCTGTTATGTTACATGAGCAATGACTCTTCCTCCTCCCCTCTTATAAGCCCTGGATGCATCTCAGTTTGCTGAAAGTAGGCTGGAAAATGGCAGAGGATGTGTAATCTTGTGTTAAGCTTTTGACAACTTAGGAGAAATTAAAGAAGCAGATGTGCAATAAAAGGCAGGAGGCCACATGATATCCATCGGTATTATGGATAATGGTGGGAAAATTGACTGTATACATCAAATTTGCAATGTCTTGCAAACAAGGAGCAACTTAAGCCACCTTAACAAGCTGGCATTTTTTAAATACTTCAGAATAGTATGTAGCAGCTGAAGTGTTGATAGAGCCATAAATAAAAACTTAAATGAATAAAGAAAAATTAATTTTGCTATCATTGCCTGCATCACTGCCTATATTAGCTGTCTGCTGCAGCTCCTGAAGAACTGGTGCTGATGTTGCTGCATTGAGTTTGCTGCAGCACAGCTAAAACACAGAATTGTTTTCTGTGTAACAATGTGCCAGTTTAGTCCTGAGCACTCACAGAAACCCCCTGTGAAGTACAGTTCTCAAGATCCACAGGTTGCTTGGCTACCCAGTGGATTACCTGCATACCTCCTGTTAGAGGCCAGTACATTTTAAAAGCAATAACCAATCAATCAGTGAATAGTGCTGCATTAAAAAAAAAAAAAAATAGATGACTCAAACACGAGGTTAAATTTAATAATCCTTTGATATCTCATTATGCTTGGATAGTTGCTCCTCAGACAGTCTGCAATAAATGAATGACCAGTTCTAAGGGTTCAAAGGCTGATAACATTAATTTTTTCATTTACTTCAGATTTATTATTTCAATATCCCCCAGAGAACAAATGCTGAAAGAATTTCAGGAAACTTTAAATTACTGCTGTTAGCTACAAATGATCATCAGTGTGAAGGGTTGGTTTTGGAGAAGAAAGTCAAAGGATAGTCCAACTATTGACCAACAGTTGTTATATTACTACATATATTCAACTACCTAATTTAAATTATATGAGTTCATATGACTAAGCAGAATACTTACTGGAGATTCTTTTATCACAGTAGCCAGTATGTGTACCTTTGATTAATAAAGAATTATTCTTCTGCTCTTTTCTGGAAAATGACGGGGAGAGAAGGGCATGAAATTAAGAACAAAGTCAGAAATGTTTCATGGAAATCAGGTGTTTTAATAAATTGTTCATTTGAAACTCAAACCAAAAATATATTTGACCTGTGATCTGTTGAATACAGATATCTAGCAAATTAAAATGAAGGTTATATCTTTTAACTACTTGAAAAATTCGGATTTGCATGAGGGTCTCTGTTTTACATCATGGTGGATCAATGTTAGTGCAAACAAAAGCGTTCACTGGTGTGTAATTGGGCATGAGGTTTTCATGAAGATTTGCAGCCCAGAGAAACTCACTGTAGGATCCCAAAGAGCATTTGAGTGGGATTGTAACAACTGTAAAGATTTTATCATAATAATTAAAGCAAGGTATAGGCAAGGTTGAACTCTGTTCAAGCGTGTACAGAAACTATTGTTCCTGTTGCTGAGATAAAATGTGCAATTTGACTTAGGTAATTGTTTACATGACTCAGAATAAAGCAAGCAGAATGCTGCAGTAATACCTGCATCGATTATTGTTTTGGGACTGCTCTGGGTAAGATAATGCTTCTCTTATGCCCATGTAATTTGGAGGATGAAGCATTCATATATGAATAAAAAGAAACCTCTGATCAGGCTCTTACAGAAGCTGTTCTGTAACCTTATGGTGCAGTACAATATATTAGGTTTTATAAGGTTTTCTTTTCACATGCTATTCTTCCTCTGCTGCATGCAGTATATTAGCTTTTTCACGGAAGAGACTGTGATAAATAATACCGTTTTGAACTTACAGCACAAGTCAAAAAGTGTTCTGTAAACTGTGTTCTTCCTTCTTGCCCTGATGTTTTCCTAGTTATAGACGTTTTGCTAGTTACTTTTTTATTACTTTCCTTTACTTGTTACCCATGTTCAATAACACATTGTCGTCAGCCAGATCAGGACGTAACTATAAAGGGTACATCTGAAAACTGGTAGGTGTATAACAGAACCCGAAACCCAGACAACAATCTCACACACGTTAAGGTGCAGCCTTTTTTGCAAAAATGGGTAATTTGCAAGGTGTTAGGTTTTAGATGACTTTCCAGGTAACTTTTAAGTTCTGGGGAAGTCCTGTAGACAGTTGTTTCCTTTCTCTGCAAGGGTAGTATTTCCAGTGTCCATGAGCTACTCCTTTTGTGGCAGTGTCTAACGTTGTGCGGAAATATCAGACACTGCAAAAGAAACAGTGAACAGTGAACTGTAATTCTTTCTAACTCTTCACTTGGGAAAACCATTTTTCATTTGTACATACAACCTTGATGATACTGAATATTTTTATCAGATTCCTATGACACACTTGTACTTTAGAGTATATTTTCAAACTGTCATTAGATACTAACAAAACTTGACATCTTACACATCAATTTCAAGGCTTTATTAAAAGTATTTGTTTCTATCATTTCTTGTGTGTTATTTTGGACATTTCATTCTTTCTACTTGGAAGCCTTTACGCTGGAATACCAGAAGCACTTGCATCTGAATCCCAAAGCTTTGCATGACTTATTCTTTCTGTCCTCTATGGTATCAAGTTATAGTCAAGCAGGATTATGTTGGTTCATCCTGCTTGATTTCTAGTACACTCTGTATTGTTTGAAATGCTGTGTGAGAAGTAACTTTCACAGGCACGTGTTTGGATATTCATTAGAAGCAGCAACATGACAGTGTCCTGTAGTTCACAGAATGACAGAATGGCTGAGGTGGGAAGGCACCCCTGGAGATCAGTTTGGCTGCTCAATTAGGAGCATGTCCAGATATCTTTTAAATAACTCAAAGGTTAGAAACTCCGCAACTTCCCTGAGTGATTTTATCCAGTGTTTGGTCACCCTCCTAGTGAAAAAGAGTGTTTCCTTATGTTCAGGTGGAACCTCCTGTCTATCAGTTCAGCCATTGCCTCATCTAGTCACTGCGATCCACTAAGACCCATGAGCTCTCATCTTTTTCACACTCTCTACAGATATTCCATCAAGATCTCCCCATAGCATTTATTTCCCCAGACTGAACAGTTTCAGATCTCTCAGCCTCTCCCCACCGGAGAGATGTTCCAGTCCATTTAGTTTTCTGAATGCCAGACTCTCTCCAGAACGTCCATGTCTCCCTTGCAGTGGAGAGCCTAGAACTTGACCCAGCACTCATGATGCGGCCTTGCCACAAGTAGTAAGTAGAGGGAAAGAACTATATCCCCTGGTGTCCCTTCGACCTGCTGTCAACACTCCTCCTAATGCAGCCCAGGACATCCTTCACCTTTTTTGCTACATGGGCACACTTCTGTTCCATGCCCAGCTTGGTGCCCACCAGGATTTTCAAGGCAAAACTACTTCCCAGCTGAATTACCAACATCCATACAACTGGTATCTGGGGTTGCTCTTCCCCAGGGGAAAGATTTTGCCCTTGTCCTTTTTGGACTTCTTGAGGTTCCTGTTGGCCCATTTCACCAGCCTGGCAAAGCCCCTGTAAACCAGCACAACCATCTGGTGTATCAGCCATTCAAAGTGGGAATTGCAGAAATGGAAATCATCTTAGAACCTGAAGGGAAAACACAAAATGCCTTCCTAGAAATCTGTTTACTATCACAACAGCTCATCAGAGTGCATTGAGTAGACCAAGCTCAGAAAGAAATGGGTTGACTGTTTTAAGTATAGGTACCCAAATCCTTTACTCCTAAATTAATCATTTATTTTCAAAAATTCTGAAATATAGCCAAAATGATTTCTGAGATTTGCTGGTTTAAAACAACAGCAAAACAACTCCTTTGACTTATGCATTTGCAAACAGTGTTAGAAAATTCTGAAGCCCCAAAATGGAAGCAAAAAAATACCTCTCTGCATGAGGTATTTTATGACATTATGACTCAATGGTAGAATTTTATTTGTGGGCAATAATTACAGATTGTAAACACAATATTCATTCTGATTTTATTTTTTTAGTCTGATAATTATTTACATAACACTGAAATGTGTATGGATTTTTAAAATAATTAGAGTGAAGGCAGATAAGGAAAAAGTGGAAAGTTCTTCAACTTATGTGTAACCTCTAAAGCTCAAAGGAATCAAAGTTCAATAAAGAACAGATGCAGGATGAATGCTAATACTGAAGTGTTTGTTGTAACAGATGGATTTTGAAGAGAGCAGGGAGTGTGGGGCTACTGGCACATTTCTTTGGCAGACAATTTGGAATTAAGGTCTTTATGCTTTCTGGCCAGTACGAGATTGTCCAGGGACATTCAAAAACATTGTTTTCTTTTCTGATTTATCCTAGTTGGTCAAGGGGGGGAGGAAGAGGGGGATCCCATAATCCTTGTGATTTGAGGTCTGAGAACATAAATTACTTTTACAGGTGACAAGGAAAGACAGCATAATAGCCTGGCCATGTATTTACTCTTCAGAAGCACGATTGCTGTATCACTGAGGAACCTCTTGCTCATTATAAGAAACACTGGATTGAATAAAATAACGGATGTGGTGCCCTTTATGTAAAATACTCTTTTCCTGTTCAGATACAAGTTCAAACCAGAAAGCATTGGTAGAAACAATTCTATATTGAAGTTTAAAACCAAAGTTCTTTAAATTCCCCCTAAAGATGGTTTTGTTACAGGTTTGATCATAAGAGTAAAGGGTAACAATATCTAACTTACTTAACTCTACAAATACACAGAAGTTGAAAAGATCAAGTTTTTATCTTGAATGCACTAGTCTGCTGGATATTTAACTGACAAGACTCTCCAGAGAGCAAGGTTTGATATATTTAGGGAAAAACAGTGAGGCTTCATAAATTCAGGATTTTCTTCTGTTATTGCAGATACTAAAAGTGTAATTTTTTAAAAACTTCATGCAGACCAATTTCAATAACTAATTACATAAAATTGACCCAGCCATTGTAAAAGTACAGTAAGCTATTAATTTCTTGTATATAGGGAACTTGTCTGCACATAAGACTCTAAAGCTTACTATCTCTGGAAAAAAAGAGAGATTTTGTACGTCAGAGTTAGAACTAAGTAAATAGAATAGAAATTCTGAGCTTATTGATCTAAAGGCAGTGAATAGTGAATTTCTTTATGAATCATATTTTAGTAGAGTTTTGTCTTACTTCAAACAACCTTATCTTCCTCCTTAGAGACATGCCATGCACACTAGTTTTTAGCATGACTACTACACTGTTACTCACGGTAGTGCAGTATCTGACAATCTACTGCTGGAGTTGCTTCTTACCATTTGCAAAAATTGACTTTGTGTCTACAGCACTGACTTGTGCTGATTTCTCCCTTTTCTTTGCTAATCAGAGAGTGAGCATGCAGTTAGAAATGGGAAAGATGGGACCTCTGGCAATACAGCCCTTTGAAATTTATCTTTTTTTCCTTCTTCCTCAGGCCTTTGTTGGAGGCATTGTCAGTCACTGTGAAAGCTTTTCCCTCGCTGTATGCCTGGTCAGAATGAAGAGAAAGAGCTTATTGCTTGTTGCTCTTGTTCACTGGTGCCTAATCAGAATGCTGTAAGGAATTTTTACTTTGTCTCTTAGGGCTTCTGCTGCTAGCTCTAGGCAATCCCAGGCTTCATGTGGGAATTGACTGGCAGGTTTTTCCATTAGACTTTTGTGGTTACAGAATATTGCCAAAAAATAGCAAGGTACGTGTATTATGTACTCTCCTTGATGCACAGAAGGACAGTGATGCACTGGAATCCTTGCAGCTAGGATTTGCCAGCTTTCTTTCTCTTACTAACTTGAGGAATCCTGGAAAGACTGATGACTTCTGTTTTCACTCAGTTGAACTCTGTGACACCTCAAAAATGTTTCTCTCCTGAGATGTTCCAGCCAGGCTGGCATACAGCTGTCACTGTGTCCCAGGCAAGACAAAACACTACTAGTTTTTTTTTTCATTGGCTACCTGCAGATGAATGGGTGTTTTCTTGGATTACCTGAGCTTTGGGAGCTCAGAATCAATATATTCTGCAAGAGCAGCCACACTGTATCTTGATTTTCTCATCAAGAAAGTTGAATGCAGGGTCAGAAAATCTATATTATGTCTAAAGTTCTGCACACTTTACAATGCAATATTGATATAAATGATGCATGGCAATAGATTTCCTGGGCAGACCTGGTAATGGTGGTGGACAAGACCTATAGATGACATTTAAATGGGTAACAGAATTACAAAATGAACATAAATTATTGCATTCACTAAAGAAATCCAATTAAAATGCATCGTGCAGTAACAGTCAGTTCTAATAGCTGAAATTATCTACTGTCTGAAGAAAAACTTGCTGTTTTGGTAACATATTATACATAAGTCTTAGTCTGCATATTAACAGAATACTTTTTGTATTCTGAAAGGAAAATACACAATACCGTGATTAGCTGTGGGTGCAGTTGTAGAAGAATTATTAAGTGTTCATTTTTTGTCTTAGATCAATATCTCAAGGGACCTGCAACTTGCTTCTAAAAATTATTTCTAACTGAAACTCGACATGTAACCTATTAGACCAGGAGCATGTATAATGAATTATGCTTCTTTGAAAAAAATAAAGGCAAAAATAGGAGTATTTCTACTTTATGCTCATCATTGCCTTCAAGTAAATATGTTACAACATCAATTTTAAAAATTGCTTTGTCTAATGGTTTTTAACAGTTTTGTTGCACTTGGAAAATTTGGAGGTTATTTTTGAAGGGTGGAAAGGGAAGGTAATAGATAGTATTTAATTGAGGAAATTGATAGTGACTTCTAAAATTATGATTCCCTGCAATTTGCAAATGTGGGGTTTTCTGATAGAGTGTGCAAATACATTCTAACAAATAGACAAATAGCTCTGGTTAATGATTTATACACAAATAGTATTTTGTATTTATTATATAAGCTTTGTATATAGCTCATATATAAATATATACAGTTGAAGTGATGAATGAACTGAAGGATTTCCCCCTCTGTGTATAGGAGCATATGTACACATACAGTAATATAAATGTGAAAACTTAAGCCAAGATATAGAAAAACTACATATTTTAAAATGAATTTTGGTACAAATTGTCTTGAAACAGTTGCATAGAAAATATTTCAGACACACAGTGCTCATCTGAGGATATAAATATACAAGCATTCATTTCATAAATGTGCAAGCCTTATATTTGCATATCATAATTATTCTCATGGTAAGAGTATTTTAAGTTGTTTTCATAAAATGAATAGACAGTCTTGACTCAACCACTCTGCTATACTTTTTGTTAGGCAATAGGTTGAATATAGCTTGTTAAACCCTCAATTAATTCTCTTTGCCTACTACATTAAAAATGTTTTTTTTCAGGACTTTTTTGTCGTTTATTGCTTTATCCTTTAGTGTTGTACATTGAATACATAAAATGCTAACACTTTTACACCATTGTCCTAATCATATAACTTAAAATTATCATGCATGGGGATTTTGAAATATTTAATGGTCTGTATAATCTCTAGGATGCAATTGAGGAGAGGAGCTTCAGTTTGCATGTAACTTAATTACTGACTCTGACAGGGGTGATGCATTTGTTTTCTTTTCGTGTGTTTTAAACCACCATGATGTCCTTTGAAGGAGACAGCATAGTGGACCATCAGCTATGAAGAAGGTTTCTGGGATGCATTCCTAACACTGGTGATGGAGAACCCCATGGTAGATGATGACCTACTAGAGCTGGTATTAAAAATGAGGAAAGACTAATTGAGGATTGTCACGGCATGTTTTGATATTACTGCTCTGTTATGGGGGTGAGACACGTTCCCCCTGGGTCCTGTGTGTCCCAGGAATTCACCGGCGGATCAGCATAAAGCATGCGGGATAGGCCGAGCTTGCAGCTCCAAGGTTTGTTTATTATAAAAGCAAAACGTAAAATGCAACCTTAACGCGAAAACAGAGCAGAGGCTAGGACCTAAAATCTCTGAACGAAAAGTTAAAGCAAAAGGTCTAACTAAAGGAGAAATGAAATCAAAAGTCTGTCTCTCAGGGCAGGACAGTTGGTTTCATGGGAGTGCTTTGGGGGCAGAGTTCAAGGTAAGGATCCAATAGAGAGAGGGGAACAAGGTAGGGATTACATTGAAACCAATAAAGAAACATAGAGGGAAGGGAACAATTTAAAACATTAATAAGGCATTGAAAATTGGGAGATTGATAGGGAACAGTCTGGAAGAAAAGCCAGGGTTAGGGAAAGATTGACAGCTACCCAGGTGAATAAAATCTAAACAGTACTAACAGCACAGGGAAGGGAGGGAGGCATAACTTAGGACTTAATTATTAACATAGGGGACAGAAAAACAACCCATTTAACATAAAAACATACTGAAACAGAGAATGTGGGAGTGAAGAAGTCTTGCTCATGAAATGGTGGAATTCAGGATCCTGAAGAGCAGTAGCAAGGGAAATCACGCCTGATGAACCCAAGAGGTTTCTGTGATGAGGTGACTGACTTGTGGATGAGAACTGCGGATTTTGCTGATTTCAGCCATCTCACATCACATCATAATTGAAAAACTTATGCAGAGTGGACTTAATGTGTGAAGGGAAGTGGAACTGAAACTGCGGGGCTGAATGGGTTGTAATCAGTGGCAAAATCCAGTCCCTGGCAGTGCCCTCCAGGGTTCAGTGCTGGGCCCAGCATTTCTTGATACCATCTAGTACCGAGCCATATGACAGGACAGTGCATCCTCAGCAACATTTGTAGATAAACCCACCTGGGCTGATGGACCAAAGAGAGGGTTGTACAGCCTTCAACAAGAAGGTGAGCTGGAGAAATGGGTGGAAGGGAATGCTGTGAAGTTCAGCAACAGGAAACACGGAGTCCTGTACTTGGGGTGGAGAATAATCTGGTACCCAAGTACAGGCTGAGGACAGACAGGCTGGAAAGTAATTTGAATAAGAAGATGCGAGAGGGGCATGGGGTGATGGTGGTGATATCCTGGTTGTGGCCATGAACAACCAATGCACCTGTGTGGCATCCTTGAAAATGCTCTAAAATTGGCAGTTGTCCTTGGCACCTCACCTTGTCTGCCAGCTCTCTGAGCCAAGGACCAGGTTATCCCCAGAGATGCCTCTTGACCTGAGTAATTTTGTGAAGACCCTTAAAT
Organism: Cyanoderma ruficeps; assembly: GCA_008694505.1. Taxonomy (NCBI): domain Eukaryota; kingdom Metazoa; phylum Chordata; class Aves; order Passeriformes; family Timaliidae; genus Cyanoderma; species Cyanoderma ruficeps. The sequence continues at coordinate 11,189,116 of VZDJ01006092.1, read as the reverse complement.
TGGCAGCCTACCAGCTCAATTTTGGCACTAAGCAGGTTCCTAAATGCTTTCTGATAACTAGATCCTTGTTGCTGAGCTTTCTGTGTCAAAGATGGAAATATAATTTTCTTCTTCTTTTCAAAGTTTCTTCTGAGGAAAGAAGAAACACACATCTATTAGTATGCAGATGCTGTAGTAATGGGATCCACCAAAGAACTTAAAATACAATGGTGATTTATGCTCTATTTTCCTGCAAGGTTTTTCTTACTGTATCAAGTGCCAACATAAATATCAAGTACTTGAAAGAAGAATCTGATATGGATTATTACTGTCTGCAATTTGAATATGTCATAGTAATTAATTGTTGCACTATATTATTAGTTTTGTTTTCGAATATTTCAAAATAATTTAATCAATAATATTAACTACAAAGGTTCATTTTTATTTGTGCTGCAATTGTGCTTAATTATCTGTGGTGTGCATTGAACTACTGTTTCTGTTAATATTCTTTTGTGCAATCAGGGTAGACCATACGTTGCTCCTTTGTGTAAGTTAACTTTTCCCTGTTGCATTTTCTAGGAAGGAGTGTGCACTTTTTTTCCTCCTTTTCTTCATTAGAGGGAGAGATTAGTGATTCTAACCCTAGTTGTTTCTAATCCTAGAGCAGTTTCCTAGTTGAGCTCTGTGAAACAGCAAAACTCTCAGGGTGGAATATAGAAGCACAAAGTGTAGAATTAAGGAAAAATTATTTATCAAACATGAATTTAGAGATGAAATGGTTGCTACATTTGTGTAAGTACATAGTGGTAGCATAGTAGTGGCATAGCTGCAGAAAATACTAAGGTTCTCAGTATTCTGGCCAAATATTTTTGAAGTCATCCTGTACACAGAAGAACTGAGCCCCACACACTGTGATAGTGCTCTGTATTTCTGTCCATGGTCTGTCACAAAGGAATAATATCCACAAAATGCAGGGGCAGGCAGTCCCTGGAAAAGGTAATAAGAGCTGCATGTTTTTCAGGCTCTGTGGAAAGAGATGTTTTAAGAGGAAATTCTCACCTGTTTTTTCCAGCTCTACATAATTTTTAATGTTTCAAAGGTTAGTAGATGGAGGAGGAACAGAGAGAGTCTCAGTGCCAAATCAGACAGCTGTAAAGCCTGTGTCCTCCAAAAGTCATATATAATTAGTACTTGTCATCATGAGGAACAGTAATTAGTTGCTGTGTATAGAAGAAAAAAGAAAAAACGTGATATATATATTTTCAATTTTAGAGTGTGAGAAGCTTTGAGTGCAGTCCAAACCATCCTTTGATTAATGATAATAATGGTAACCTAGAAGATACACCTTTATTTTAGAGATCAGTGAGACAAAAACCTAATAGCAAACATTTCCCAGGTGTTTCACTAACACCACAACTTTGTTCAATTTGTTTTGACTAAATTTCAGAAATCAGCAGCAGAAGTTGTCAGCTAACTAATATATTTTCAAACAGAAGTTTGTTTTTCTAATTGAAAATAATAGGCAGATACATTTATCTTCTTTAGTATGTCCTAGTTGTTAAGTGTGAAGGTCTTTATCTGTATATATGAATATTGCATGCATAAATGAACATTTTCTGTAGGTGTTCAGTAATAAGCATTTTAACTGTAAATTGAGATAATATACAAGCCTTCCCAAAGTAATTGTAAATAGTCTTTTAAAGAACTAATGGAGTGATGCTCTTATTAATTAGTCACCAATAAAACAAATGAGTGATTCTTTGCTTGTCAGTATTCCCTACAGTAATTAATCTCCTTTGAAATATTGAATGTAAATTAAATAAAAAAAACTTCTAGGCACTATAAAACGTGTTTTAAGAAATACTTTATGTTGTAATCTCCTTTTTGTAAGCAGTGAATGATAGATGATTTTTGAAGAGGAGTGGTTTGAGCTCTGTACAGACACACATGAATTTTGGAACTTTTGATACAGTGTTATACACAATATTGTAAAACTTCTGTTTCCTGTGGGTACTGTGTTTGGGATTGTTTTAAGATGGGGCTGGTATACCAAACTAAATCAAAGATTTAGAAAATATCAAAGTTACCTTTGATGTTGATCAGAAATATCAGTCTTGAGGAGAACAGATGGAACATCTCACAGCAAAGTCCAGAGCTGTGCTGACAGAACACAACCATGTCACATTGTAATGGAGAATCCAAGTGGGATGAGCTAATCAGATAGAGAGAGGTGTGCTCTCTTTCCCAGTAAAGGCTTCTAACCACCATTCAAGGAAAGAGAACATTTATTTGATCTCACCTTGATGAGCATCACCTTCTTATCATTACTTAGCCTTTCCAGAGACATATCTGTATCTTAGGCAATATGTTATGCTCCACAGCTACCTTTCTATTATTTGATGATATAAAACCCCTTTCAGTAACACAGATTAGGTTTTTGGGGATCCATGTGTGCAGTATAAATTGAAATTAACTGTATTCTTTAATGTTGCAAGATGTTTACAAACTTTTAGATTGCATTGCAGCTTCGGGGTGTTCAAAAGAAAGAAGTAGAAAAATATTTAGAAATTGAAGAAAAGAAAAGATTACATAAACCCAGCAATTTTGATCATATGCAACAATTTATGCTTCGGGTTATAATTGTAACATATCACCTTAATTTGGAATAACACTGAAATAATGCAGAAAATATGCTGCCATGTATTTCTCAAGGATTAGTGTGGATATCAACATTTCCTGCAGACAGCAGATAATTTAAAACCGCTGACAGCTAGAGGTAATATTGTGTAAGGTAGAAATGCAGTGGAATGAGGAACGCTGTTGCTATATAAAAACCGTGTTTACCATCTAAACTATTAGTGCTTTAACATGTTACTGAAAGGTCAGTCTTTAAGAGTAATAGAGAAGCTATTGGAATGAAGGGAAATAAATTGTAAAGGATGTACTGTGAGTTAATTCCAGCTCTACCCTGTTCGTAGGGGATGAAAAAGTAGATTTTTTTCATATTATTTTTATTGTTTCATTTTGTTTGGGATTTAGGGGGCGTGTGTATGCATGCATGTGATTTGGAGGGATGGGGCATGTGTGTGGTTTTATTTATTTGGTTGGTTTGGGTTTTGTTTTTACTTTTTTCATAATTGTCCTAGTTTTGGTGGTGATACAACTAATTTTCTTCCTAGTAGTGGACTGGTTTGGATTTAATAAGAGAATGATTCACACTGATTATGTGATTGTTGCTGAGTGGTGCTTACCTAAGTCAAGGACTTTTCAGTGTCTCATGCTGCGCCAGCAAGCAGGTGCACAAGGAGCTGGAAGGGAGCACAGCCAGGACTGCTGACCCAAAGTGCCCCAAAGGATATTCCATAGCACAGAATACCATGCTCAGGATATAAACTGGAAGCTGCCCAGGAAGATCCAATCACTACCTAGGAGTATGATGGGCGTCAATCAGTGGGTGGTGAGCAACTGTGTTGTGCATCACTAGCCCTTATTGGGTTTTATTCCTATTTATTACCTCTATTTCCATTGTTATTATTACTATTGTTATTACTATTATTTCTACCATTACTGGTGCTACTATTTTCAACAACAAAAACTATCAAGAATATTAATAATAATTCAATTATTGAACCATTCTATTCTCAAGCCATGGATTTTTCCTTTCCATTTCTCCTCCCCATTCCATCAGGAATGTGTTGGAAACAAGTAGCTGTGGGGTATTTAATTGCTGGCTGGAGTTAAACCACAGCAATAATAAGTAGAAACTAAGCATTTTCTATATATGTAATACTCTCTAAAACCACTGGTGAGTTCTAACCTGTCCTTATAAGACTTTAATCGACATTTTCCTGCATTTTATAATACACAAAGAATGGTTCCATTCTTCTTCAGCTAACAGGGAAGAACTTGGGTAACACCTGCTGAGTGGGTGTTCCCAGTGCATGCCAATACCAGAGTTGAGGAATCTGCCCTCAAACAGGTGCTCAGCATGAAGCTGCATCCTTCTACTTAAGATTTCTTTGCTAGTACACATTTGTATACAGCCCCCATCCACCAAGACGAGTAGTTCTGATCTCACCCCGATGAAGACCTATTGATTTTTCTCCTGCCCATTAATGTTGGGTATTTTTGGCACTATCACAAGAGTTTTCAGTTTTACCACCAGATTTGTGTGTGTGTTTGATGACCAAACAGAACACACATCTTCATGGCTGTTGCTGATGTGGAGTGTCTAGCTAGTCAGCTTTAAGTAATTTACACTGATGTCTCCAGAGATGTGTTATGGACACCTTTGCAATAAAATTTGAAAACAGAACTACAGAATTACTCAAAATAGTTAGAGTTGAAATGGAGTTTTGGAGATCATCCAGTCCAACCCCCACCAAAGTAGGGTCGCCTGGAGCAGGGGACACAGGAACACACCCATGTGGGTTTGGAATGTCTTCAGAGGGACAGACTCCATGCCCACCTGGGCAGCTGTTTCAGTGCTCTGTCACCCTCGGTGTAAAGCAGTTCTTACTCGTGTCAAGGTGGAACTTCTTGTATTTTAATTTATGGTGTGCTGCTTATGAAAAGGATCAAGAAGTACAAGCTTCCAAATGGTTTATCAATTTATAGTTTAGCATTAACAAAAGGCCACTGTATCATCGAGATGAATGTCATGGAATAGCTGGACCTTATGTCTAGCTCTCCCAAATGGTGAAGCCAGATTATCTAGAAGAAACAGAGCCTCTTATAGTACAACAAACTTGAATTTTAAAATAGCATTTAGGGGGAGGTAAGTCAATAAAATTTATCTTTTTGAAAGTTATCCAGGAAGTATCCTCCTATGAATACTACAAAAAAAGGGAGCTTGTTTTTTCAGAATTCTCAAACAGAGACCTCTCTGTTCTTCAGAAACTAGCAAAAAAAAAAAAAGGCATATTTCAAATTAATCAAAATTTCTGTAAGAACCAAAAAACAAGTAATACATTAAAACAGTGAAATATAAAATCTAGGCAACAAATTCACAATTCAAATAATCTAGAAACTGCTCATCAATAAAAAAATTCTATCATAAAATAATACTTGAAACAATTTGATATTCAACAATTTACTTTGAAACACAGACATTCATACAAAAAAAAAATCCTTACTTCTAACTGTGGATTGGAAACTAATTCCCTTTGAGAAAACAGAAAACAAGTCACTCCTCCAGTCACCCCTCTATTAGTTTTTGACAGGTCATTGATGACTTTTTCAATATTACTCATGACAAAACATTTTTTAGACATTTTAAATATTTAAAGGTAGGACTAGACCTTACAGAGTTCCAGCTACCTGAACTGTATCTATAAAGCAGGTTTGCTCTGTCAGAAAATTTGAAGAGACTGTGATACTAATGCAATTCAAAGTAACCCTTCTTTCACAATAAGTGAAAACAACATGTTGTGCAGGAACCAATGAGACAGCCCAAAAAACCCTGGAGACAGTATGTGCTGGGGTTGTTTCCTTCAAATTCCATTTCTCTCCAACATTTCAAACAAACAGAGAAAAATCCCAAAGTATATAAGGGATTAGGTTGCAAAGGACAGTAGGAGCATTTTCACCTGTCCTCATCTGATTGTAAAGTCTGAATAGTAGCCATGCTTCAATGCAAGAGGTTCTTGAATGCAAATTGCTCCATTTTGTAGCATTAAAGGTATTTCCAGACTTAAAGAGGCAGTCACTTCTACTCAGGACTGTAAAACTCATAGCCAGCATTACCCCTGTGACATTGCATGCATGAGACAGGACTGTCTCAGCTAGTTTACTAAATCGCAACATCAAAAAGTTTCCAAATGCATGCATGCATGCCAAAAAAAAAACCAAAAAAAAAAACCCACAAAAACAAACCCAAACTAAAAAAAAACCCAACAGGTAAAGGACAAGTCTTAAAAGAAAAAGGGGAAACCATTATGCAATAAAAAATAAATGCATTTCTGTAGAAAGAGGTCTCTAAGCATTCCAGTGTCTGTGCCAGTGCAACACTTAGAAATTTTTACTGCATGTCTTAAGAAACATAAACACTGAAATTTACTCAACACCACGGTGACCACATCTGGAGTGCTGTATGCATTCTGGGCTCCTCAGGACAAGAGAGACTTGGAGCTCCTGGAGCAGCTTCAGTAGAGGTTACAGGTGACAAAGGAATGGAGCAGCTCTCTTATGAGGAAAGGCTGAGGGAGCTGGGGCTGTTCAGCCTCCAGAAGAGATGACTGAGAGGGGACCTCCTCAGTGTCTGTCAGTGCCTGCAGGGAGGGGTCAGAGCATGGACCAGGCTCTGCTCGGTGGTGCCCAGCAGTGGGACAAGAGGCAAGGGGCAGGAATGGATGCACAGGAAGTTCCATCTTTAATTTTTCAATGAGAAAGAATGTCCCTGTGCAGTGACCAAGCACCAGAACTGTTTGCCCAGAGAGGATATGGACTCCCCTTCACTGGAGATGTTCCAGAACCATCTGGATGAAATCCTTTGCCATGGGCTCTGGGGTGACCCTGCTTAAGTAGGGAGGGTGGACCAGATGATCTGCCATGGTCACTTCCAAACTGAGCCATTCTGGAATTTTGTGAAACTGTTTATTTAGAAGTCTAGCTCAGGTCTAGGTCATGAGATTTCTTTATTAAATTTCAGGCATAAAGACACTCTTTCTATGGCCCTGCAAATTTCCAACTCCAGTGACATACTAAAGGTGTAAGAGTAAAAAGTAGTCGTTATAAAGGGCCAAACAAAAATTACTACTCATGTGTATTTTTTGTTCACTTTTACTATTTGGGCAGGATTCATCTAACACAACTTGTTTATGTTGTAAAGAACTATCTAAACCCAGAATGAGTCACCTTCAGTTGAAATTTTCTGCAGAGCCTACAGATTAGTCAGTCTGGAAACATACAATCAATCACGAAAACACATCATGTAACTGAAATGTACCATGCTCTTTTCTCCTGCCAGGGAGGCAGCTCAGAAATGCATACTTTAAGCAAACTCCCAATCTGTAGAGGACAATTTTACTGCAATATAAATGAAAAAAATCTTGCTGCCCTCTTTTTTTTTCTGTACTTATCCTCACTAATTTTTAGTCAGTCTTTCAAAACACGTGGACAAGTGTACAGCATATACCTACATTTTATATACATAAAAGATATGCTGTCATTCTTTAGCTGCTATGGCAAATGCAAGGGAAGTGAAAACAGCTTCTCTCAAATTAATAAAAAATCAATTTCTCCCTCTAGGATAATTCTTGCCCCCTCAGTAAATATACTTGTTCAACTAAAAGCCACTTTCTTGTCACAGGACTGTGAAAATTCTCTCTGAAAAGTCTGAAATATGTAGTTTGTTTCAGTCTGATATATGAGACCACTTAGCTTTAGGTATGTCTCCAAGACACACTGCTCTCAAGCACAGTAGCTGATACGTGAAATGCACTCCTTTACTGAAGAAAGGTTGTTGGAATTCATTCCTTCAAACTAAGCACATGTTTCTTACATGACCGCTGAATACCACTGTTGATCAAAGACTGAGAATACATTAAAAACCAATTCTGCCATGAAAAGGTAGATAGGTTGATGCCTCTTTAAAGAAGTACTTAACATTAATAAAAAAAAAAAAAAAGCGGAGGAAGAGTGAAGGAATATATTGGTCTAATATGAAAAAAAAATGTAAATGATACCATGTCTTTACACATTATCTCAGAAAATTAGTGTTCAGTTTTGATAATGTGTTTTTTCACTAAACTGAATTGCCAAGCAGAATTTCTGCCCAAATAGAATTCCTGTCCACTGAGATCACTTCTCCCATGTAGTCAGAACAAGGATATTATGTTCTGGAAAACAGGCCTTCCCTAGCCTTTCAAGAATCAGAATTTACCAGTATGTTTGAAACAGTCTCAGCTTTCCCCCGTTCCCCCAAATAATAGGAACACTCACATGAGTAACTCACTGGACAATATTTCTGAGCCAACAGCGGATATAAAGCTTTTAGGAAGGATGTGCACTTGGTATTTATGCTTTCTCTAATCATTGAAGATATTTAAGATGCTCTAGAATCCCATCCTACAAAATTTTACCCTCATTCACAAGGATCACTGAACTCAGAAGGAGCCTCTGAGACACAACTTCGGCACCATAAAACACTCTTGGTTCTTGAACAGACCCTGAAGTTTCTTATACACGAGTAAGTTTTGTATGTTGCCCTAAAAGGCCAGCCACAACCTGAGGTATAAACACTGTGAGATTTTTCCCCATTTCAAAATTTACAAAATTTACCTTTTATGATAAAACCAGTCAGCTGTAAAGTTGCACATCCTACTCAGATGAAAGAGCAGCATTTTTTTACTGCCACAACAGCTCGTCCTTGAACACTTCAACATAGATTAACAGGACAAGGAATCAGCTGACTGCTTAGCTACATCCACAAATTTCATTTTCAAATGGGAAGCTGAAAGGAAAAAACATCCTCCTTAGGAAGGTGGTGGGACAGTCATGGGACCAGCAGTCAGGAAAAACAAAGTCTGGCTGGATCCTTCCAAGTCTTGTTAGTGATGCAGGTGATGCAAATCTACCTAAATTTCCTCATTAGAAGAACCAGGAATCTCAAACGCAGCCCAGCCTGCTTGTGGAAGATCAGCACGTGGTGTAAAAGCTGACAGGGATTAAATTGAAAAGCAGTACTGAGAGCTCACAATTACATCACTATGAGCATATCTTAAAATAAACATGGCAACAACAGTTACAGGCAAAGCAGGTGACATAAGAGTTATGCTATTTTATAAAAATGTCTCCAATTGTTTCCTTTAAAGGCTATGTGATGTCTCCAATCAAAGGTCATTTTACAATAGTCAGGAGGATGCATTGCAATCACTCATTAGACAGACACTTCTGTTGTTCAACAGCGCATCCCTTGACAGGCAGCTCCCCCAACTCTCTTACATAACAGCCAGAGATACTCTCATCTAATCAGCACCATGAAAGGGGACAATGACAGGATACTGAAAAACACTGGAATATTCTTGTTATCTTACATGTCTATCAAAGGACTGGGTAATGTAGTACATTTGATGGTCATGTCCCTTCCCCCAGGATTTCTATAATGAGAAAGCTCAGGATATTCAGTGATTTCTTTTAAAAATTCCTTTCTACAGTTTCACTTTAACATCTGTTGTACTTCTCTGAACACTGAGGAAGTAAGCATTTTAAGACTGCCATTTATTTAAAGAGAACAAGTATCAAAATCTCTCAGAGCACAATGATTTTATTCCTCCCCAGATTATGCAAGGGAGTTAGAAATATATTTGTGGTCAGCATTTCCAGGATTACTAAATTTCCATCAGAATTTTGTGTGTGATTACTTTTCATCAATCTCACATAATCAATCAAATGTCAGGTTGGAAGGGACCACAGTGGATCACCTGGTCCACCCTCCCTGCCCAAGCAGGGTCATCCCCGAGCACATGGCACAGGATTGCATCCAGATGGTTCTGGAACGTCTCCAGACTCCACACCCTCTCTGGGCAATGTTTCGGTGTGTTGTCACTGCACAGTGAAGAAGTTCTTCCTCATGTTCAGGTGGAACTTCCTGTGCACCCATTTCTGCCCCTTGCCTCTTGTCCCATTGCTGGGCACCACCAAGCAGAGCCTGGTCCATGCTCTGACCCCTCCCTGCAGGCACTGACAGACACTGAGGAGGTCTCCTCTCAGTCATGCCTTTCCTCATAAAAGAGATGCTCCATCCCTTTGTCATGTCTGTAACGTCTACTGAAGCTGCTCCAGGAGCTGCCTGTCTCTCTTGTCCTGAGAAGCCCAGATCTCAACAGGTTGCAGTGTCTGCTGACTTTGATTCCCAGGTGTCTTCCTAGGCATAGGCTCTCACCCGTAAAAGAAGCACGTCTCCAAAACCACACTACCTTCACTCCTTGGGCACAAAGTGTTCAAAGATCTCTTTTCAAAACATTTTATAAATATGCATCAATGAAAGCAATTATGCACAGAAATTGGCAGCAAATCCTAAAACAGCTTCATGTCAAAAGTCCTGCAAAAATACAAATGTATTTCCCTGCCTCAGTTTACGTACGGATTCTGATCAACCAGTGCAAGTCATGTAAGTCAGAGCCCTGGACCCCAGGCAAAAGTCACTCTATGAAGCACTGGTCCTCTCTACTAATAAGATAATTTAAGTAGTCTTTGTAGGCACAACAATTAAGATAATTAAAAGGGTACCAAAAGGATAGATTAGCTATCTACATTTTGATACTGACAACTATTTTGTAAATATCAAAAGAAGTGTCACAAGATTCCATTCACCAGTGCTCAGCAGGAGCTCTCCAGTGATTAATCAATATATTCTGACCTCTAGCACCAGCTGAAATCTGTCAGTAATGCCCAGTGCAATGTTTACTTACATTATGAAAAATATCATAAAGATAGAATCCACATACACCAAATCACATCTTATTTTCCTTTTAAAAAATGGCTATTGATCTTTCCAGCTGACCTGTCAAATTTCAGGAAATTCTGTAGATGAGAGATCATAGCTTTTTGCCTGGTGACACACTTGCCTGGTTATTTTCAAGTTCAGGCCTGAAATGTTACCTACGCAGGAACTAGAAAGGGTAATACCCATCTTTTTCTCCAAAGGATATTTCTTTTGAATAGAAAGTTAAAATTAGACTATCCCCTATGGTTAGCTCTATGCCAGGTACAAAATTTTGTTCTGACACCTCCTGTAAGTTTAGCTCAGTATGAAAACAGAAGACAGACGTGATAGAAAACAAACTGCTCAGTCAAAATGCAGTTTGCATTCTGACACCCATATACAGAACCCCTAACACCAGGAAAATCTGGTGCATAAACACTTTCCCCAGGCTGTTACAATAACATTACAAACCAAAAGGTTTATGCAATGCTTTCTTCAGCTGACATTTAAAGCACTGCCTCATTTAATTTATCCTGCCCCTGTTGTATTTATTGTCCTCAGAAGAATGTTTGGGTGGCTCACATTATCAGGACTCACAGCCCTTGTACAGAGAAAGAACCCCCAAATTTTTGTTTGCTAGGTATACTGTATATAATTAAGGCTTTAAAATTTGTGACAAAAGCTATGCAAGCTGCTGACTTTGATATACAGAGTAAGTGCTTAAATATGTAAAAACACATTCTACACATTCACACAGAATGCTTAATGTTTCAAGCCCTTATCCAATACTAACTAATTTTGTCTGTGTCACCTACACTGAATGTGAATCAGTAAGTAGCATATTTCCAAACATGCTTAACTATTCTGTGAAGGAATGCAAGGGCTAGACTTGCCACCATTCCAAACTGTTAAACAGAAGTAATCCCCCCTGCTCTGTACAAAATCTGAACCACATTCAGACTCTCTGTGAATATGTTCTCTCACATTCATACTTCCCTGTGGGTAGCAGGGAAGTGCAAGCCAAACACTTCCTGCTCCTGTACTTCATTATAGACCTGAAGTGTGAAATACTGTAAATTTCCAATACCTAGATTGAGATAAGATTGTTCTTCAAGGTACACTTTTGTGTGCCACTTCCATGATGCCATTTTTTGCAGTGGCTTAACTCCAGCAGACAGGATTTAAAAAATAAGATGCAAATTTCTCCTGTTAGACAGACAAACTTCTCAATAAATTCAGTGGTGATGCTATCCGTACAGCTCTTCAGGTGCAGCACATATAATTGGATATTTCCTGAGAAGTCAAACATTTTTCCTTCATCCCATCCCATGCTTGAACTTCTCTTCAGAATTCTTTTCTCAGTTAATGTGACGATTCTAGAGTGTAAGGGGCAAGGGAGATGGGATTTATGTATTTTACTATTTTCCAACTGTCTTTTTCATAATTGCACATCACTGCTTATTTTTTTCAATGGCATTTGAAGAGTCTTAATTTCTTTTAAAATATACTAGATACTGAAAAATTGGTTTTAGTGCTACAAGTGTACCTTCCGGCCCCTGTGCTATCATGAATTATACATACAACTAATCAAAGTATTGTGCTTAGTTTTCCAAACTGGCTACCGGGAGGCACTAATTTTATTGCCAAAGTGAGATTATTTCTTCTTTACTCAAACTGCAGAAGTGCAATAAAAATATGGAAATAAACTATAAAATGCAGTTTTAATTTTGTTAGGATTTATTCTTGCTGGAAGGCTGGGGGAATGGGGACACTCATGACTTTTTCCAGAAATGTCAGTGTCAAGCTGAAGCATTGTCACCAAAAATTACTCTGCTTTTAATGCTGTGCTACAACCAAAATGCTTTGACTGCATAAGCGTATTCTCTGCATTACATTATGAATTGTGGTACTAACATCAGGAGTCCAAGGCAACAATAGTTCTTTAACAACAGTTATCTAATAAAACTGCTTTCAGCTGTATGAAAGGCATACTAGGTAATGCCAGCCCTCAGTAAGCAATACATTTTGGAAATGTATTTAGGTGGCATAAATAAGTTCAGAGTGAGTGAAAACAACTACAGCTATCCCACATTGCTTTGTTATCCTAGAAACATGGGAAAAATGCTTTATTATTTTGGTTGAGAGCACTGGTCTTGACAGCTTTACGTGTTTCTCCCCTAAAACACACATGATAAAAGTCACAGTTAAATGCTTTCTGCATTTTTTAAATGCAAAAATGGATTTTTGTCATTTTCACAAGCATAATGCTTATAACTGTCAAAATTTTACTGTTCATCTAGTTGAGCACTGAATTCAGTCCCAGAAATTAAGCAGATTCACCTGTGTCAGAAAGGTCTACAAGAGCAGCTTACCTTACATAAAGACAGGCTGTCTAGAAGCTCCAAGAATTTCATAAAAGAAGGGTATCACTGGAAATGGTCACAAGTGCCTTTCTGCTTTCTTATAGATAGCAGCGACTTCTGCTTAGTGTTGCTGCCTAAGGGCAAAATCTATGTGCAACCTAATTCAACCCTTGTAATTTACACTTTCCGTCCTTCCTAGGTTAAAAGCTACCAGCAACTGTCTGACTTTAGTCAGAGAGCTACCACTGAAGTTCAAAGACTCTCTGACGGTTATGATCCAGCGTTTAATACAGACCTGACCTTGAAAGTAGTGGTAAGAATTTCCATTAATATCTATGGGAATTACATATGCATGCCATGGAGACCATGAGCCTCTAAATGCTTTTATTGCATGATTTAGAATCCCCTTAAACTGAGTATCATGGTATTTTAGGGCCTAATTCCTCTCGCCTCATCCAGCCAAAACTCACATGAGGAAGAAAGGTCTGGATCCATAAAGCATACTGAATTAAAGCCCATAAAAGAAACCAATTGCTTACCAGAGCGATCAGATACAGATATGGCTCCATAGGGAAAATAAGAAGCTTCTTTGCAAAAATTCACTGCCAATAGTAGCTAAAATTCCCTTTAGAGATAGTCACACTGCTTGAAGTATTTCTAACAGACATTGAGGGAGTCATGAAACTTAATGCTTTCTTTCCTTTTCATATGTCAACCTCTTCCCTCCTCCCCAGCTTTTCTCACTGTATTTTTTATTCTTTGAGACAGAGAACACAAACACACACAAAGTATTAGACAGGTCTATTCTTCGATTTTCATCTTTTTTATAATCTCCTCTTCTTGCCCACAGAAGTCCTTGTCAACAAACATTATTTTCTCTATAATACAGTTCTATTTTGCAGCCCAAGGTTTCACAAAATGAGAGAAGCATCACAATAGTGTTAAGTTTTCACTGCATTAGTATACGATAGGCCAGCACCACCTATTGCAGCACATAGTTGTGAAGGTATCTGAAGGAGTACAATTTTTCCTCACACAGCAGAAGAACTATAAACACTTCTATTTTGGCTTTAAAAGTAAAAAAAAACCAACCAAACAAAAAAAAACCAAAAAAAAACCAAACCACCCAACAAAAAACCCAAAACCTTAAAACCAACAGCCTTTAAAATGTATGGGAAAGAATCTATTTTTCTGCAAATAATGTTAAACTATCGTTTCAGAACAAAAAGTTTTACTAGCAAGTAAAATTTTACTATAGGGTACTTCTATATCACTTTTATATCAATACTAATGTATTTTAGCTATTTCTATTTTGTCCTTTTCAAACATACCTGAGTTGAAAGAAGACCTACTTAATTTTCTCTTAGAAATGCTACATTTTCACCATCTTTCAACTTTTTTAACATTCAATATTATATTTGAAGGTTCTAGGAACATCTTTATCCTTTACAAAACACCCTGAATGATTCATTTCCATAGAATAAAATTCTCAACATCAATTTTTGTTACACATACACCACAAGATTAATGAAACATTACATGCCACAGACTAATGAAACTGATTCATTTTTAAATTTATTCATCATTTCACCCATAAGAAATGGAAGTCATGTTGTTGGAAAAAAAGTGAAAAAAATAAGCCTTTTTAAGAGGTTTAATAGAAATGGTCAAGACTAAAAAAATATTTCTAAACTTCTTCTCATCCCCTCTTTAGGCAAATGACACAGGTGCCATAAATAATATTCAAATCATCATCTACACAACAGGTCCAGATTTCTGAACTAGTAAACATCAATAAAGGAAGAGGTTTGTATTCTACAAAATTAATCAAGACTTTTCCCATGGATTCATATTGGTGCTTCCCTCAGTCATTCATGGTATTGCTAGCTCAGCCCTACGCCCTTCCATGTTGGGATAAGTTTGGGCAATTGTGGGCAGTACCACACTGATTTCTGTGTATTCTGGGGGTTTGGTCAAAACCCATGTCCCCGTCTGTCAGTCAGCTCCAGGCAGGACCCAGTTGGAAACTGGCCTTCTGCAAGTTAAATCCTCATTTTCAATTCCCTCCAAGATTTTCTTAACTGTGTGGTTCTCAAGCCTTGTAGTGAACTTGGTTCAAACTGTGATTTCAAGAATGGTTCATGAGCCAAACACACAGTTGTGTATGTGTGTGTATATATACATACATGTATANGATAACTATATCAAACGTCAAAAATCTCAGAGAAGACAAGTGACTAAAGTTGACTCTTTTTATGTTCACGGGAACTGCATCTACAGATACAGTTTTCAACCACCACCCATCTGAGACATCGTACTATCTGAGATAGCATTTGCACATACGCATAACTCATGAGTATGGCAAAGAAAAGCAAACATCTGTAGCTTTCCTTCACCTAGTCAGCCCTATAAGTTGCTCTTTATATCCTCACCATTTTCCTCAGATGATCATTCCAAAGGGCCACTCAAACACAAATTTTCTTCTTTAGCTTCTACATCAGACACAACAATGAAGGAAGTAATGTGACCACGTTATTTACGTAAAACATATTATACATCCCAACTGAATTCCTCATCATTTTCCAAACTGCAATAATTCCTGAATGAATTCAGCCCATACCATCTCTGGATAGACTCAAACTGATTCAAAAGGAAAGAGAAGCATTCTAGATGGCATAAAATGTTCCATCCACTCAATGCCTAAAGCGTTGGCTCCACCTGTCCCTTTCTGTGAAGAAAGTCTTGGAAACCCTCACAGCAATAATTAAGTCAGCATTATCCTCAGGAATTCCTCAGTGGGAAAAAGTATTTCCATCTCAAACTCAGCTCCTTGGAACACCATTATTTTAAAAAATGCTTTACCCAAGTAGCTAATGCTTCTCCAGTAGCTGTGGATGCCTATTTCCTGGAAATGTTCAAGGCCAGGATGGATGGGGCCTGGAGCGATCTGACCTAGTGAAAGATCTCTGCAGGTGTCTAGAGTAATACTGTAAGAAGTCAACAAAGAGCATAAAAAATGGAAAAGGACAAAAACACATATCAGTATTCAGGAAGAAAAAAGAAAGGTATTTTTTCATTACCCTTGCACCTTGAAGGACTTATACACTCGGATTTTGTACAACACCTACCCTCTAAGGAGCCACAGAAATTTATGAACCTGACAGAAATGATGTATCTCGAAATCCTGCAAGGCAACTAGTAGATACTAACTGGGGAATCTGATGATTCAAAAGCCTTATGATCAGGAAAAGAAAAACAAACAGAAAAGCATTGCTCAAATCATAAAGAGAAGCCAGAAAGTTCCAAATGGGAAACAATCTTCAAATGACCATACATTCCTTTACACCATTTTGTTTATATGAATGCATATTCCACATGACCTCTCTGTGGTACCCGTGTCACTCCTTTAGAGCCACACCAAACTGGGGAGTGTTATACTCTTAGAAACAATAACCTGGAAAAAAATTGTATGTTTCATCCAGTCAGTTGTCATTAATAAACAAATGGAGGCTCATCGCAAAACAGTATTAAGCTCTTTTTGTAACTGGGTCTCCTATTCCATCTATCACGGCAGAAGGTTGGCAGTGAACCGCCTGCAATCAGTGTGAACTCTTAGCAATGTCAAAACCCTGCAGCTGACTCTTTATGCTTCTTGATGGCCAGGAGATACCTTTTCAGAGCTTAGAATGCTTACTTTGTGTATTAATGGATACTAAGATATAGGTATTGTCACTTTTCTTGAAGACTCTACTAGGAGGAAACAGCCTTTGTCTCTCCTAGTGGCTCTCCTGCAGATCACTCTGTAAAATTACTCCATGGCAGCTGAAATTATTCCAGCAAATACAAAACACATCCCCACCCCTGCCAGCAGCACACACCTGTGAGGCTACATTAAGAACTATTAGTTCTATCAGGGTATTCAACTCCTTCTCCAGAGGGCTGTTATCCATCCATCCATCCATCCATCCCCCATGGAAAATCCCACTCCCAAAAAGATCCAGCGTTNATCCATCCATCCATCCATCCATCTCCAAGTCTGTATACCCAGGATTGCCCCAACTCATGTGCAGAACCTTGCACTTGACCTCATTGGATCTCCTGAGGCTGACATGGGACCATTTCTCAAGCCTGTTAAAATCCTGCTGGATGGGATCCTTTCCCTCCATGGTAACCATCATGTAAAATCACGTAATTCACAAATTGGGTGAGTTATCAATCTAATTGTCTATGTCGCCAAAAAGATTACAAAGGTAGATGAGAGTCCCCTTGGACTGAGGGAATGATGTCTTCAGACAAAAATGAAGAAATTCTGAAGGGGGAAGAGCAGCATCCCAGGAGAGAGAATTTCAGAATATGCTATAAAACAACAACAAAAGAATGCAGTGAGCATGGCTGATGGAAAATTAAGCTGTTGGGCTTAATGGCTGAATTCCTAGGGCTGCTGGCCATCCTAATGCATTGTTCCTGGTATTTGTGGGCTTGTCTCCAGGTTATGATCATTCCTAACATTTGCTCCATGGAAAGAGGTAAAAGGCTAAAATCAGAGACATCTGCTGCAACCATCAAGCATTTTGTTTGCTAAATCCAACAAGAGGAAAAGCCTGTAATAATAGCTCAGCTGTTATCTTTCTGTCATAATTAGGAAAGAGAACTTGGTTTAATGGAAGATGAAAACAAGGACAGCGTGAGACAATAAAATGCAAGGCTCCAATGAGAGCTAAGTTCAGGAAGTTTTGATTTCTTTTTTCCAAATAACAGGTTACATGGTGGGAAGAAGCATGTCAATATGTCTCAATTTAATTTTTTGAAAAAAGGCAAACTTGAATTGGTATGATTACCTCTGACCTTAGAAGTTGATGGTACTTTTGGTCTTATTTTACGTAAATTCATTTAACTATGAACATCTTTCACTATGTGATTATGACAGAAAAGAACCCCACATTCTCCAATTTGGAACCAATATTTTTTCCCCCCTTTCAGGAGTATTCTGAATTATTTCAGGAGTATTCATTGCAAAAATGAAAAAAAAAAAAAGCTAAATCAGGTCTTCAGTGTACTATCACATATAAAATTAAAAATAAAAGTACTCAGCCATGACAAAATTCCAAAGCAAATTTATGAAAAAAACCTACAGGCCTGAACTGTTTGAATGATTTTTCTTTTATAACAAGAACCTTATTGTTAGCACAAACAATTGTTGTTAGCACAAACAATTAAACTTTTGCCAGGGTATATTTCCATCACTTTCCTTCAAAAAGTGAAAACATTTTTTTTTCCTGTGCTTTTTGACTTCTCTTGTGCTTTTCAACTTCTCTTGTGCTTTTCCTTCTGTCTCTTAATACTCATTTTAAATAGAACGAGGTCTACTCTTAAATTTGCCTGATGTTAAACATGGTATTAATTAAAACACAGGAACAATCAGTTGTCAGGGGGAGGGGAGAGAACTCAAGCATACATATAAACACTTGAAACTCAAGTTTTCTGTTGGGAGCAAGATGAGAATCCTCAACCTGGAGAAAGGACATGCTGTTCCACCAGATGTTCAATTAAGCATCACACACTGAGGCAGGAAAATTAGATAGAAGGTGATCTCTCTCTAAGGAAATGAGTTCAAATGATGAGACCTTTGCTTCTCTTGATAGAATGAAAGGAATCGTAAGGGAAGCTTTTAGAAAGTTTTTAGGAATTTCCATGTGCTCCAGATTACAGAAGCAAAACTAAACACGCAGCCAAGAAAAAACAAACAAACAAAACCAAACACAAACAAACAAAAAACCCAAACAAAAAACCCCAAACAAAACAAAATGAAACCCACAGCTGTTTCTGCCTTTTAATACGGAAAGGTCTTAATACCCCAGTTCCTTCTGGGGCTGAACTATTGAGTAGATCATTAAAACATCTAGATTAAAATAATCCCCACAACCAGAAGACACTGTTTTCTGTGCTGACGGGAAGGAAAAGTTATGAAAGTATTGAAAACTCTCAAGTCAGATGACTTCAGTGAGACTGGTCTCTGAACAGCATCCACAGATACCTCACAAATACAAACCAAACCATATCCACTCTCAAAAACAACTATGGTTTCATTATTTAAAAAATAAAAAAGTAAAGAAAACTCCCCAAATCCTACACCAAGAC